>VXBO01008297.1:167246-190874 GCA_013400135.1 Rhinoptilus africanus | reverse complement strand
ACGACCGAAATATGACAGCTAATAGCACTGTGAGTTTATACGGCCAATGCACATATTTATAATCAAGAAAACAGCTTCGGTGCGACTAGTGTTTCTGCCTCCTTTGGCATCCCTTTGTAATGTCATCCCGGGGTGAGACTCTGGTTAGATTCAGCTAATAGCGGACCGAGTTTATACAGCTGATGGACAGGCTGAGAGAGTTGGGGCTGTTCAGCCTGGAGAAGAGAAGGCTCCGGGGAGACCTTAGAGCAGCTTTCCATTATCTGAAGGGAGCCTACAAGAAACCTGGAGAGGGACTTTTTACAAGGGCATGTAGTGACAGGACCAAGGGTAATGGCTTCAAACGGAAAGAGGGTAGAGTTACATGAGACATCAGGAAGAAATTCATTACCTTAAGGGCGGTGAGCCGCTGGCCCAGGTTGCCCAGAGAAGCTGTGGCTGCCCCATCCCTGGAGGGGTTCAAGGCCAGGCTGGACGGGGCTTGGAGCAGCCTGGGCTGGTGGGAGGTGTCCCTGCCCAGGGCAGGGGGTTGGAACTAGGTGTTCTTTAAGGTCCCTTCCAACCCAAACCATTCTGTGATTTTATGAGGCTATTTATAACGAAGAAAACTTAGCTTCGGTACAACTAGTGCTTCTACGTCCTTTGGCATCCTTTGGCAGTCTCATCCTAGGATGAGATTTTGATTAGATTCAGCTAATAGCACTCTGAGTTTATACAGCCGACAGACATACTTATTACCAAGAAAACAGCTTCAGTACAACTGGTGCTTTTGCACCCTTTGGCATCCTTTGGCAGTCTCTTCCTGGGGTGAGATTCCGATTCAACTCCATTTTGAGGCTGGAAAGGAGAGATCTGGTGTAGTCGTTGCACCGTGTGTCCCTGGGCAGCCCGGGAGGCACATTCCCCCTTATGAAGATACTCCTGGCATTCAGAGGGGTGCTCCTTCCGTGCTCTCCAGGTACTCCCTGCCCAAACAAAATAAAACTGCTGATGATACTTTCCTCACCTTAAAGTGCTTCACGGCATACCCCAGGAAAGTATTTACTCCAAATGCTGCTTTTTTTGCATATCCTATATCATATGTGACTAAGATCAAGTCCCAATTACATGGCTTTTTTTTTTCGCTGTGAAACGCAGCTAGCCACAAGTCTATGAGGTATTCCATTATTACCATGCAGAGTGCCCATAAAAGACAAAGAATGTAGAGTTCATGCTGATATGCTATTTTTGACTCCTGTTTTGAGACCAAAGAGCTGCGGTACAGTGCATATGGACTGTAAAATCGCGGCGCGGCTTGGAACATCCTGTCAGGAGACCATATGTGTTACAGCGTTTCGTACGAGTTTGGTTTTCCCTCCGTATGCTTATGTAACTGCTGCTAAGGTCACTAAAAACGTATGGTTTTAGTATGTGTAGGCAACCAGAACACCTGATGATCTCACTTGAGAATTCTCTGCCCTTTTATTTTTGGTCATTTGAAACCACTTTTTTGTGGATGACCATTGGGAAGCAAGCGATCTAGCTGCTGCTCTTGAAAACTTAGAGTGCCATGCAAAAAAAAAATAAATAAATGAGTATGCAGTTATGCAATTCCGTATTTATGTAAAAAGAACTGATGTAAATCCACGTCCCTATTCATCCCAGTTAATGCATCATTCCTGTGGTTACCCCTGGCTGTCGTCTCAGAGTTTGGGATGTTTTTTAACCATTGTTAATTAACATCGCAACAACGCTTAATACATAAAGAATGGACCTCAGTAACCAAACGTACTCTGGGATAATGAGATTTACCCTATAGCCTCTGGATTTGCTGTTACAGCTCTTGATGAGTTTGGCATCCATGCAGCATTTTAGGAATGAAAGGAAAATTAAATGCTGTGCATATTTTGCAGTGAGTTGTAGAACAACAGATTAGATGGGCTCATCACTGCAAAGCGGCATAAAATACCTCAGTGTGCACTTACAATACGTGCCCCCAGGCCAGAACTCCCAGGGTTTCGCTCGGTCAGGCAGGGCAATTTTTTGGTCCCCACTCAGGCTGGGGACGGCGCAGCAATTCCTTGGTAAGGCATTGCTGAAATGGAGACCGTACCTGCCTCGGCCTCCGTAAGGAGCTGGTTCTGCCAAGGATGCCTTATTTTTACATCTGCTTGTCAGCTGTATTTTGAGGCTTCCCAGGCCACAGGTAGGAGCTCCTGGGCTGCGTTTGAGGGATCCGTGCTGTGGTGGGTAGGAGCGCATGGCTCTGGTTTTTGTTTCCAGCCCTGCCTGGGAACTTAATTTACTCTATTCCCAAGTTCCTATCATTTTGCCTGGATTCTCCCATTCGTAAAACGAGGATAGTCCATGCTCACCCACCCCAGTTTATTGGTATTTGTAATCACTGCTTTGTTAGTCTTTATGTGTTCTCTGCCGAGCCAGCGCTAGAAACTGGGCTCAGGAGGGGAACTGTTGCCCTTGACCTGACATGCTAAATTGGAAGTTGCCCTTGTTGCTGCCTGAAGGAAATAACATGCATCTGTGGAGCAATTACAGCGTGGGGATGAGGTTTGGTTTGGGCAGTGTTCACCAAGATCACACTGTAGCTCGAGAATGTGCCACTCAGGAGGTTTCGTATTAAAACGATTCATTTTTAATTTGGATAATTTGAACGTTCATCCTTGTCCTTAATGACGTAAATCAATCAATTGAATATTTTGTGCTGTATATCAGCTATTGAAAACTTGTCTTTTTGTTTTGTTGAGTTTATTTTTTTTTTGGTTTGGTATGGTTTTGTGTCTTTTTTTTTTTTTAATTAAGATATTGGATTGCTCCTATTCCCACTGAAGTTCATAAGAGTTTTATTGGTGGACTTCAATTAATTCTCAGAATCAGTATTTGCATTGATGGATGAAATTGAAGACGCCAGGTGTGAAAATGCAGTATTTGCTTGCAAACAACACAACGTTAGGGTACAAAAAGCCCACATTTAAAAAATGTCTATCATTTTGGGGTATCAAGCCTGAAATACTTAGAAACAGTTAAAGGAACTGATAAAGACAGTCTTATGTCCCTCAAGAAGAGCAACATCCAGATTTTTTCCACTCTTTCTGCATACGTTGGAATTTGTTAGCGTTCATGGGACAGAGGGAATGTGGGCACATTGATTAGAAATGTGACTGAATCTTATTTGACCAAATGACCAGTGTCTGCCCCAGTGTCTGGAACTCCGTCCTTAAGAGGAGTTTAATGCTCTAAACTGTAACAGCCCGAGGACACACTGCTCATACCCAAGCCAACTGTGAGCACCATCCCTAAACACGTAACAGGCAGGAATTACATACAGGGCTATAACTCTTTGTAGAGGAAATTAGGCTTTGCTTTCTCATTATGCATCTGATCGTGAAACCCTTCTGTTCCTCATTTGTCTTCTAAGTGTTTTATTTTCCTTACTGGCGGAGATACTGAGGACAGATTATTGTTATGAGAACAAGAGAAAGATATGTGTGTGTGTATGCTCATTCACACAGCTTTTAGCACTGGGGGGTTGGACTAGATGGTCTTTAAAGGTCCCTTCTAACCCAACACATTCTATAATTCTATACCAACAACAGAAAAAATATAATAAGTCTTTGGAAGGACGCAGGAATATTTACAGACAAAACCAAACAGGCATCTTCTCATTTAGGATGGTTTGTCAAGGAACACATGGATGCGCTGAGCGGTAGCTGAAGTCCCCCTGGCCGCGATAGGCCCTGCCAACATATTTTGATATTAAGGAAGCATTTAATGCAAGAAACCCGAGGGCCCAGCCCAGTGCTGGAGACATCACGTGCCCTGTGGAGAATACTGTCAGAGGACTCGGTAAGCAGAGATCCTGCTGCCTCTAGACATGCTGGGATGACTCAGACGTGGGATGAAATGAGACACTGCCGCATCGGAGACCTAATTTCTCCTGGTAAATGGAACCACGCGAGTCCCTCATATCCTTTAATCCTGTTTCAATGAAGTGCCTCCTCCTGCTTCAGCCATACCCTATGGTGCACGTCCCTGGGCTCCATGTCATATGTCACGGCAAATGTTTGTCCAGAGCATGAGGGCAGCCCCCCAGACGGTGTAAATCATCAGAGCTCAGCCTTGGCCCTGCATATGATACCCAGGATGCCCCTATAGGTGCCCTGCTGCTAAACGCTTTTCCTCTCCGTCTCATGCTCATTTTATACACAGGCAGGATGTAAATGTCGGGGTTTTACAGCAGTCAGATAACTCCCTCGTTTCTTTTGCTTCCCATCTTCCTACCATAGCAATTCCATCTCAAGGGCCCTAAAGAAACCATATGGCAGTAAACATTCCTCATGTGTCGCGCATACAGAAAGAACATATTTTCTTATCGGCTCACGCAACAGCAGATCATGCAGAAATGATTTTTTAAAAATTACCACTATTTTCCCTGCAGTAACAGCAATACAACAATGAGTAACAACCCTTGAATGGTTTCTGTCTATTTTACAGCAGAAGGATCTTTTCCCCTTTTTGGTCACGAGAAAATTAATAAAGGCATTAAAATGTACGTTTCTTTTCAGAAAGTGTTGTATTGATTTTATGTAACGTCTGAATGCTTTGTGTTGTAGATTACATATAACCATATAATTTGTCTGTAACAAGAAATAGACCAAAAGGCTTGCTCAGTGAATTGTACAAATGAGCCTTTCCTCATCAGTGATCCAAGGAGTAATAAAATACCCTGCTTTTTTAGTCCCCTCTGAGAGGTGGAAAAGCTTGCTTACAGAAGCAAGTATATTCCATTGAAATAAATGGTGATTAATCATAGATTGAAAAGGAAAAATCCAGTTTGGATCTGTGCCTTCATCCCAGGAGCAGTCAATCCCATCTCTAGTCTGGAGAGAATACGGATTTTTTTGATTAACAACCACAGAAATGTAACTTTTACAGAACAAAGCTAGCAGCAGCCAATGCTGCCATTACTCCACCCCTCTTGAAGAACGAGGAGCTTAATAAACAGGTTGTTTGGATATTTTCTAATAGCTGAAAATAGAAAGCATGGCCAATAAAAGCAAGCTGTAACTCCAAAAATTCTTCACCAAAGGAATCAGGTCTTGCAGTAAAAAAGGAAGAAGCGCTGCTCTAGAGACAGAGAGATTGCAAATTTAGTATTTCTGAAACCTTTCTGCCTGAGCAACGAGGTACATAACATGGCCAGCTCTACCAAGCCCTCAGACATGTGTTTCATAAAAGACCTGTCTGGGGACCAAACAATCTTTTAGGAAGGAAAAAAGAGGGAGGAAAAAAGCAGAAGTTACGCCAAGTCCACGTGGGCAACTTAGTGGTCTCTCCTCTGGAGGACCGGTACCATGGAAGCACAGACTATGCATAGCATAGGAGCCCCAGAGAATCCTGACCCAAATTGGCAGCTCTGGGGTCGTTATGCCCCTTGCATAACTGCCCCAGTACCAGCAGGCAGCTCGTAACCACCCTGCCACCATTTCCGATCAAATCCAGTGTCTTCATGAAATATGCAAGGAACGACATTTTCTGCTAAGGGAGCATGCAAATTTTCAGTTTATTTAGAGAAGTATGGCATTTAAAGAAGGCCAAGGGGATCACACTCCTCCATCCGCTGATTTTGTGCCTTTTCTTTCACATTCTCTGGGCAGAGTCAAGAAGAAAAGCACGTGATGATTTCTTTCCCCAAAGCTGAGGAGGGTTTTGAGCCCAGAACTGCCATCTGCCACTGCAGGGTATCATCAAGCATCTCTCCCAGTAACGGCAAGGGTCACAGTGGTCAGGGGATGCTACAGAACTGGACTGGCTGGCTTCAGAGGGGCTCGTAGCCTCAGGCAAAACCTGCTCTGGGAGCAATAAATGGAAGCTGGAGGGAAGCTCTGAACAGGTTCAAGTTGCTCCCCTTTCTGTCTGGCTGTTCTGCCCTGCAGAAAGGGCTGTAATGGAGCAGCAGTACAGCGGACCATTAAATTCTCTTGTAGCCTAAATCTTGCTAAATTCATGATGAAAAGCCTTTTACAATGAGCCCCAAGTGGTTTAGGTGCCTGCCTTCCATTGATCTCTGCACAGGCTGAGTGTCTGATGTGCTTCGGCATCTTTGGCATTCCCACTCTCCCTATTTGCCTCTAGACCTTTGTAAATCTACTTCTAAACTCTTATTGACCTAAAGGATCAAACCCTATTTTTTTTAAAAAAGTGGCATTTTCAGACACTTAAGAGTTATTTTGCCATGATCAAAAAGACTCATATTTCTGTACATCAGTTATGATTTATGAGTCAACTAAAAGAGATGTGGCACGCACTTACAAAGCAACGCAGCAGCACAACAGTGGACAGCCAAAACGGCAGGACTGCATCGAGAGTCCAAGGCTCAGGTACAAACTCTCGGTGTTGTGCAGAGTTTTTTGGTTTCGCAGGGTTTTCGAAGGTCTGTTGGAAAGAACTATAAAGTGAGAGCTATATTTATTTGATGTTTAATTCATGAGAAATAGTATCTGTTGCTGTAGGAGCTCGTGTTTTCAAAGTAGTTTCTACCCTTGGCTCTTCCCTGGCCTCCCCCTTGGCTGCAGGGTTTTCAGGGACAGGCTGGTGGAGGTCCGGGGTCGGCAGCTTTGGCCGTTGTGGGCAGGAAGGAGCAAAGCCCTGGAGCAAAGGGTTTTTTCCCAGCAGCGACCTGCCACAAGCCCTGAGCAGGTCGTATTTGGGAAGCGATGGCCTGATCTCCCCCCACAGCCCTGATGGCCAAGCCATCGCAGCAAGGAGGAGGAGAGGTAAGGAGGTCTTGAACTAATTATGGCTAATATATGTCAAAATTAACAGCCTGAGTTACATGCAGAGGTAACTGAGAGGTCACTGGAGATCACCCAGCACTGCTATTTCTGGATGCCCTTGGAGCGTGCTGCAGTAACCCAAGCTAGACTGAGCAGAGCCTGGTTCACTGTACCAACATCTGGGTCGGGAGCAGAAGGAAATCCCCTCCGAGCGAGCATCAGCAGTGAAAAAAACATCACTGCTTCGGGTGCTTTGGCTATTCATCAGCCGCGGAGGATCCAGTGCCCTTTCTAAATTCTGACCCTGTTTCACAGAACTCAGGCAATGCTCCATGATGCAGACACCATTTATCCCTTGACTGAGAGTAACTTCTCAGGGCCCTCAGTTCTTTACTACCCTACTGTGGTTTAACCCCAGCCGGCAACCTTTAGGGCAATGAAGCTGGTGAGGGGTCTGGAGAATAAGACTTATAAGAAGCAGTTGAGGAAGCTGGGATTGTTGATCCTGGAGAAAAGGAGGCTGAGGGGAGACCTTATCGCTCTCTACAATTACATGAAAGGAGGTTCTAGAGAGGTGGGGGTCAGTTTCTTCTCCCAAGTAACAGACAGTAGGACAAGAGGAAACGGCCTCAAGTTGCACCAGGGGAGGTTTAGACTGGATATTGGGAAAAATTTTTGCACAAAAAGGGTTATTAAATATTGGAACAGGCTGCCCAGGGAAGTGGTTGAGGCACCATTCCTGGATGTATTTAAAAGACAAGCAGACATAGTGCTTAGAGATCTGGTTGAGTGATAGTTTTTGTAAAGATTTAGGTTGATGGTTGGACTAGATGATCTGAAAGGTCCCTTCCAACCTAGGCGATTCTGTGATTCTAACCAAGGACCACACGGCCACTCACTCACTCCCCCCATGGCAGGATGGGGGACAGAATCAGAACAACAAAAGTAAGAAAACTCATGGGTTTAATAGGTAAAGCTACTGGGGGGCCCATGGGGCAGGCTCAGTGCAGAGCACCGCTCGTGGTCGGGACCGGAGGGGTGGACAGATGCGGCGCTGCCTCTTCCCTGTTGCGTACCGCGTGATCGTGGGGCACCTGGTGCCAAGTCATTTCTAGATGACCTGGTTCTGGGTCAGGGTTTCATACGTAGCAGAGCAGCTCCCTCGCTGCGATCTATTCAGAATCACCCTCAACACAAGCTGCTGTAAAGCAAAAGCCGCGCACGCAAGCAAAGTAAAATAAAGAGGTCATTCGCTACTTCCCATCGGCAGGCAGGTGTTTGGCCATCTCCAGGAAAGCAGGGCTCCATCGTGCATAATGGTTACTTGGGAAGACAAATGCCATAACTCTGAATGTCCCCCCCTTCCTTCTTTTTCCGCCAGCTTTATACACTGATCAGGGCATCATATGGCGTGGAATATCCCTTTGGTCAGTTGGGGTCAGCTCTCTCAGCTGTGTCACCTCCCAACATCTTGTGCTCCCCCCAGCCTGCTCGCTGGTGGGGTGAGGTGAGGAGCAGAAAAGGCCTTGACTCTGTGCAAGAACTGCTGAGCAATAATGAAAACATCTCTATCTCATCAACTCTGTTTTCAGCACAAATGCAAAACGTAGCCCCATGCTAACTACGGTGAAGACAATTAACTCTATCCCAGCCAAAACCAGCACATACTCCCAAATGCTCTTGGGTCGGGAGCAGAGAAGGTGGCTTTGCAGGGTCACTCCAAGGCCAAGGCAGGCCTTGAGGTGCTCCAGGATGGGTTATCTCCAGACTGCACTGGAAGAAATGATTGATCTGTTGGGATAATGCAAATCTTGTAGCCGCACTGAGCTTTCATGCATGAAGCTCTACCAGGGTACACCCACTTCGGTCAGCAGAGTCTCAGGCAGGCTGTGGAGATGCCAAACAACGCATAGCCTGCTACCGTGTGGATTTTTTCTGTATCTGACACGGCAGAGCCAAAGGGATGGATCTGGCTCTAGTATTAGTGTGTTTTTCCCCCTGGTCTTTATGCAGCACATGTGCAGTGTTTTGGTCTCTGGTGGGTCTAAATCCAGGTTTCACCTCGTAGTCTTTGCTTCAAATCAAATTAGTAACACCTAAGAGCTGTTACAGCACAAATAGCTGCCATGTGAGCTGTATCCAATGCTACCTTTATTGTCCTCTATTCTAGCTCGCTGCAGATGGGAAACTGTCTTGTCCACAGTACCATCCTCCCAAGAGAGCACCCATGGTTAGCCTTCTCCCCCTCCATGCCTCTTCATCCAGGCATACAGCACTGCCAGCTTCCTTCTCTGGGTGCTCTGAGAGATTGCCTGAATATCTCGGCTAAAGATCCTGTCTCCGAAGCAAAGCGCTGTCTCCATCTCTACTTCATGTTGCATGACTCCATCTCCTGGCAACCAGGGGTAAGTAAAGCCAGCTGCTATTTGGGAGTCTCAGGATCATTCTTGGGCTTTTCCTGTTGCACAGAACGTGTGTGTCCCCTGGCTGTGCTGGTGACATCCTGGGGACGTAAATGGGAGCTCCCCACAGGGCTTGGATGCCTCCATCACGAGACCGTCCCATGGTCAGGCCAGCCTGACATGGTCAAACCTTTCTCTATTACAACTGTTGTACACAATTTAGGGGTACTTGTAATCACACCACCATGTATTAAAGGTTCTTGTGACATGCAAGGCTTGAACTTGGAGTACATAGTCTAATTCCAGCATTTATTCTCTCCTTGCCACTGTTTCCACCAGTAAAATGAGGAGACAGTCCTTCCCTGCTTCACAGCACTATAATATTGTACCAGTGCAAGCCATAAAAACACCCAGAAATTCTCTTTTCATCCTCTCAAATAAAGATTTCATTCATTTTGGAGAAGAACGTCTTATAAGACTTTAAAGTACGAGTAATAGAAACAAATATTGATAATCATGGAAACAGAAATGCTGTAGAGAAGAGGTAACTTATGCAGCAGTTCACTACAGCCATGTGAAAGGCTCCTAGAAATGGAAAAATTCCCCCTTCACAGTGGTGACTCTTGCCCTTTAAAAAACAGCCAGATGAGACTCTTCCTACCCACAGGGCTCTCCTGCCGTGACAGTTACATTAACCTTTGCTGACAAGCACTTCCCTTTGCTTGTAAAATCAGCTTAGCCAGTGCAAAATTCTTCCAGACTTTAAAACGGTTACTATCAAATGGAGATAGGCTCCATGCAAAACAAAACAGCCTCATGCCTTACAATTACTCGCGTGTTGTTAGCGCTGCTCGGAGCTCCCGGGATGGGCTGATACAGGATGATGTCGGGGCATCTGTCTGCTTCGGCTAACGCTGCAGAATGGATGTGGATGTAGGAAAGGACACTGGGGGTTTTGCTGCATTTCTCTCCCTGGGCATTTTTCCGTGCTTATCACCACGTTGTCTGTGCAATGAGCAACACAGCAGAGGAGCGGTAATATATGCTTGGATTATTTGTCTGTTGCCATTAGAGCCGTGCTTCAAAATTGCAGCTAAAGCCAGCGCGCTCCCTCCTGCACGCAGGCACATGAACGCACGCTGCCTTCCTGGCGTCCCGTTTCCCTCTATTCATTTCGCATCCTTCTGGCTTGTACGTCTGAGCCGCTCTTTATATGTGAGAAACTCATCCTGTGCAAAGGGAATCCTTCTGGGCTTGGGTGAGAGGAGGCTCTGCCGGCCTCCTCCCGCCCTGTCGCAGCACCGAGCCCCCGAAACTGGGTCACACGAGCTCTGCCACCTTGGCAGAGTCAAGCTTTTAGATCATCTGGGGCCATTTCAAAGACCTCCTAGCCCTGTGGGTTGAATTTAAACCGTGCGGCAGGTACAACTTTGTTACAGTCAGTAATTCCATCATATTTCTACGACATTTATAATTGCTGACCAGAAGGCTCCAGGACTGGGACCTTGGCATAAAATGCAAGTCAGGCTCCCAACTTGCTCCACCCCTGTCAAAAATCTGTCAAGTCCCAGAGACTAGATCTCAACAGCGTACAGGAATCCAGTATACCACTGAAAAGATAAAGAATGCTTAGGGTAGGGTAGGGTATGGNAAGGGAAGGGAAGGGAAGAAATAAAAATACATTAAAATGCTTGAAATTACCTTTTTGAGTAATCGTCTAATTTTTCAGCGTAAATACAATATGTCGTTATACCCTCTTTTCTTGAAGGGTCCACTGCCAATCCATGACATTTATTGCAAAACTCCTACTGAGCTCAAGGATGCAAACCTGGCTTCCAGACCTGCCTGTTCGCTGTATTTGGTGAGTCAAATAAGTGACTGTTAAAACATTAAGGAAAAATACTAAATTGTGTATTAGGAAGGAGCAACCTTCTGCTGCAAAAGCAATGGGAAGTGACTTAGCTGCAAGCACAGATGTAAATCAACTGAAGTTACTTTTCTAATAGCTTCCAAATTAAATTGTTCTTATTATTTGCATTATTCTAGGATGTTGGACTTGTAGTCGTCTTTGTAGAGATGCAAAATTACCTGGCAAATCAGGCAAAGAATGCTGAATTTCTAAGCAGCTCGTTGTGTGTACTTAGCATTAACAAGTGAAATTTTGGAGCTGACCTGTCTTCTACGTGATAAAATTTAATTGCATAGCACAGTTCATTAGGAAAGAGGACCATGAACTCTTGCTGAAACTAAACTGGGTGCCTTGTGAGGTGTATTTATGAAAATTTGTATCATGGTGCTTAAAGGGAAAATGATTTTCTGTCTCCTGTACAGCCACATGAAGGACTGCCAACATCTCATTTAACACAGGTATAATTCTATTATTTTGACACTGAACAAGAAAACAAATCCAAAATAAATACAGCTGTGAAATTCAGAGCTGTGCTCTGTTGATCACAGAGGCACAATCTTCACCCATGTAAGTCAATGGCAGCGCTGACTTCATTAAGGCCAGGATCGCAGCCAGGGTATTTTGTCCTCCTTGCAAGTGAGGAAGTTTAAAATAACCCACTAAGAAAGGAAAAGATGGTGGATAATGCAGCCAAGGGTGCACCACTCAAATGGAGTTTACAGCTGTGCTCTACAGACGGCTCATAAGCTGAAGCTCCTGTCTCCAGAGGACAGAACAGTCATTTGGATGGTGAGCTCCTTGGGACTGAAAGCAACTTGTTGGGTGTCATCTCAACATGAAGAAAAACTTCTCTACTTTAAGGGTGGCAGAGCCCTGGCCCAGGCTGCCCAGGGAGGTGGTGGACGCTCCGTCTCTGGAGACATCCCAACCCCGCCTGGAGGCGTTCCTGTGCCCCCTGCTCTGGGGGACCCTGCTCTGGCAGGGGGTGGGACTGGGGGATCTCCAGAGGGCCCTGCCACCCCCTGCCAGTCTGTGATCCTGTGACTCTGTGGTTGAGAGGAGTGGACAGGTAACCAGGAGGGACACAGCACTCCAGATGTGCCCTCCCCAGGGCAGAGCAGAGGGGGAGGATGACCTCCCTCGACCTGCTGGCCACACTCTTCTTGATGCACCCCAGGATGCCATTGGCCTTCTTGCCCACAAGGGCACATTGCTGGCTCATGGTCATCCTGTTGTCCACCAGGATTCCCAGGTCTCTTTCCCCAGAGCTGCTCTCCAGCAGGTAAACCCTAGTATAAATATCAGCTCTTCTGCTCCCGGAGGTTCCCAAGACTCTCGACCCTGCTGTGCCCATCCTGCTCAGACTCCAACACCTTCTGGCTGGAGCCTGGTTTTATTTTACACCTTGTTAAATTTTTAGCCTTTTTTTTTTGTTGTTCAGCACCAACAAATAAATCTGATAATTGGCTCAGACAGCAATTACTTTGGGGATGGTTTTTTTTATTTGATTTCGGTTGGTTTGCACCTAAATTGCTATGAATAATAAAACACCGGTTCAATTTCTCAGCTTTAACAGACGCAGCCGGCTGCTGAGTTTACTTCACAGTTGCAGCTAGGAATAAAACTAATCAAAGCATGTAAAGAAACCGTGGTGTCAGAGCAGTTCAGAAAAGGGTCACTAATAGTCTAAAACTGTGGTCAGATTGTCTGGATTTTAAAGTCTGAAAGAGCCATGGGAGGGGGAGGCTATTTTTTTCTACATTTGAGCACTTAAATTCACATGGATGAAACGTCGTCAGGTTAATTTCTGCAACTCTTGTGACTTAGACTAGCCACAGTTTCTGGAAACAAACTAACAAAGCCTCAGATGGGCATTTGGGAAGCAGGGTGATTATTATTCCAATCTGATCCAAGATCTAAAAGAATTTCTAATTTATCATATCAAGGTTTTCTGATGAGTAGTCATGAGGGAGATTTCAAAGGTCAGGAGAAATGAAATGCAGATTTAAATTCAAATTAATCAGAGGCAGACTCCAGACTGGCTTACACTTACATGGGTAAACATTCACCGTGGGATATATATCACTCCAAAACATGGAAATACAATCTTGAACGGAATTTCAGAGCAGTGAAAAAAATGTAAACCATAGGGGGGAAAAAAAAAAAGCTGTGATTGTAGGTGCAAACCAACAGTGGGTACTGGGGAGCACTGGGGCAGGGGAAACAGGTGGATGTGAACCCTGAGTGTACCCAGCCAAGCCATACCACACACTGGGGTGACCTGGAAGCTGCTCTAATTGATGCCATGGTTATCCTCCAGTTTTCCTTGGTCTAATCCCAGACTTGCACCTCTTTTGGGATTTGCCCCTTGTGCAGGGTGGGGAAGGATCCCTAAGGACCTGTGGCCCCAGTTTAGGGCTGGCTGTGCCGTGGCACAGGGACCATAATGCTGCACAGGACTGAGCCTTAGCGATTTTACACGTGAGCTGTAGAAAGTTTGGAAAGTTTTGGTCAAAAGTTTGTCAAGCATATAGAAGCTCTGGTAGATGTGTTTGCTTTATTTAATCCATATGTTTGCCCATTAAATAATTCAGAAGATGTTATATTAAACAGACTTCAGAGAAAACTGATGGAAGTGCATTTGCTGAAGCAAGAGCTTGTATAATGAGACATTCCATAAAAGAAGCTGGACTTTTAAAGTCAGAATGGATTAAGGGCATGAATTCATGTGTCCCATGAGAACTTATTACTTATAAACTGGAAGGACATTCAGAGACCTTCAGAAAGAAGCAGCTCTCATGCTTGAGTTTAATTTTAATATCACTGCAGTTGTAAATAAATTGTTTTTATAGTTGTTTCTGTGTAACCGAGTAAGAATTTTATCTGATCACCCAATTAGCAGTATGGGGATTTTGTAAAGAATGAGGAATTTATTCGGGATTATTTTATGCACCACTGAAAACAAACAAAAAAAAATTGCAGCTATAAAAATTGCAGCTATAAAAATTGTAGCTATAAAAATCATACTTTTCTTTTAAGACTACAAAAAAGAGAATTTAACAAATAAATCACTTTGAAAAAAAAAACCCAAATATATTTTTCCCTATCTGTGCTGTTGTTATAACATAATCAGCTTGGACACTGATAACAACCTCATTGGGTTCATGGCTGATTTCACATTCTCATACAGTAATAATCGTATTATGATCCCTCTAATGACAGTGTTGCCAAGGCTGCAGGAAAATGATAACTTGCCTTAAAGTAATACTTTCAGTAGTGTGTAAAAGAAAGAAAGCCAAATGGGAATGTTTCCCAGTAGTCTCCAGCTGCAGGTGAGGGTTTTGTTCCCCAAACCTGGCTGTGGGTGCAGTTCGGGCAGCAAGGACCAGGGTGATGGGGACGGGGGTGTCATGCTGCCAGCACCTGGACTGTCCTTTAAAATACATTTTTTTCAGATCCTATTTTGAAAGCGACTCTCAGTGTGCCTCTTATGCCTTGGGGAACACAGACCCGCTCCTCTCACAGACTCAGAGAGTCATTTGTGGAAAAGACCTTTACGATCATCGAGTTAAACCGTAAAGATCATCGAGTCCATCCTGCTCCATTTCCCTTTTCCCTTCGTTTTCACTTCAACTTTCCTTTGGCCATCCTGGTTACAGGGGAGTCACCTTCCTTAGCAGTGATTGAGCATAGTCAGTGACTTAAAAACAAGAGTCCTGCTCTTAGCTCCCACTAATGGGACAAAAAGAGAGAGCTGCGTACATGATATATAAGTGGCCACAGTTTATCTTTCTATAACAGAAATAACACCTCCCCCTCTTTTCTAGAAAAAGTTTGTTTTAAAAGTGCTTTTGAGCAGCTCAGCATTATTCCTGTGTTGGACGTGAGCTACCCCTGTGACAGGCGTGTGCAGAGTGTGATGGCTGCCCCTGTATCACGGACGCCTTTTGCCCAGCTCAGGAGCAGCAGGCTTTTAAATATAGAATAGAATCACGGGATGTGTTGGGTTGGAAGGGACCTTTAAAGGTCATCTACTGGAACCCCCCTGCGGTAAGCAGGTGATAGCAGCCACCAGCCATGCCTGCTGCCAGACAGACGCTTCCCCCCACTTCTTCAGCGAGGTTTGACCACTCGTACCTGCTAGGTGGAAGGTGACGACCGATCTGAGGCCTGGATCTCATTAAGGTCTACTAATGAAGTAACATGGAGACAGGCAAGAACTTTCACCAGTTGTCCAGTTGTCTCTAGTTGTCCAGTTTGTTTTCTGCAGCGACTGGTCTGTGTTCGGTTCATAGCCAAAGTTATACAAGGCTGTAAGACAGGGTCTGAGGGGGGAAAATATTAAGCTCTCTCAGGCACTGGGTTGCCCTCTCATTGTAATTTTAGTATTAAATAATTATGTCATTAGTTAACATAATGTTTTTCATTAAAAAGATCTGATCTCATTTATCCATTTATCTCACCTTTTCCCAGCTATGCATTTTTTATTTAAGACTGATCCTGCTGTGAGTGAAAGCAAGTCCTGCTCTTACTTAGCCAAAGGAGTGAGCTTAAGCCTAAGATGCATTTCTTGCTGTATCAAGCCTTCTGCATTTCAGTTGTCAAATGCAAATATATAAAAATTGTAGTTCTGAGATCTTTAAACCTCTGGTGGTTTGGTGTTATTTGCTTGTTTGATTTGTTATTTGGGGTTTTTTTTTTAATAAAGCTCTTAGCCTAATATTTAGAGCACTTTAATGGTGTGATGAGAAGAAGTTTCCTCAGTTTCTCTTTGTCTGGCTGCTGTAGATACAGATCTGCTGTCTCTTGCCTTATACCGAAAGCTCTCAGTGGGCAGGGACAATTTCCCTAAAATTAAAACTGCAGACTAAGACTTTTAGTAGTATCACAGTAAAGAGCAGGAGCAATAACGAGTGTGCGAAGTTGTTGAAAAGTGTAGGTTTGGTACCTCCAAAGGCTTAACCCTTCTGTTTATCCCAGGGGCAGGGAAGGGAAGGGGCAGTTTAGCACAAAACATTTTACCTCCATCAGCAACACTCCTGGCTTGGACCATACTTCCAAACCCATCTTGTAATTTACCTCTCCCATATCTACTAAATCACTGTCGGGGATGAGGATGATGATAATTAAATTTTCTTTGTGGTGTTGAGATGCGGACACCTGTTAATGAGAAAGTTGACCAAGGACACCGGAGCAGTTGACACCAGCTATTCAGCAGCTATCAGGCGGTAATGACTCCCAGTCACCACTTATCTCACCTGGGTTTGAACCAGTAACCCAGAGACAAAAGGGTTCCTATCTCATTATTGCCAGTCCCTCAAGCCACCCCATTCCCATGCAGCAAATGTCTCTTTTATTAGTGTAAAAGTGGTAACCACATATCTAAAAACCTGCACTGGAGGAAGTTTGGAAAGGCACATCTTTCCAGCACCTAAAGGCACCATCCTGCACCCAAAAAGTGCTGGGGCAGGCTGCTGGGTGACATGGATGTGCTATAGGCTGTATTCCCTCTGCTGGCTCCTGCACCTCCCTTTGCATCCCAGTGCCCAGTGTAGATCCAAATGGGAAAGGGGCTCCAAGGCTTTATTATATTCTTATTAAGACCTCTGTGTGAGGCCTTTTAAAATAGCTGGGGGACCAGGGGCACCAAATTATAGACTGGTATGAAATCCCTTCAAGTTAGCCGAGCTGCTCCCACTTATCCCAAGAGAGGCTTCAGCTCACTCAGTGAAACTAAAATGACAAGGCTTACCTGCCTAACATATCTGATAAGTACAAGGACTGCAAAATAATCTGCCTCTAAGCAGATACATGAAAATATCAGCATCCAAACGCACTTTGGTTTTGGCTTCAATTTATCAGAAGTCTGATCCAGCTATTATTCAGCAGCAAGCACTAGCCAGGCTGCATTTACAAGCCCCGAAACAGCCTGCTCCTGGAATAGAAATGGCAATAAACCATTACTTGAAGAAACTACATGTAAAAATATCCCTTGCAGCTTCCTCTCTCCCTTCCCCCAGCTTTCAACCTGGCGATGCTGAGCTCTGCCTATGGAAACCCACAGCTCCTGCCCTGGCAGGGATGCTGCTTCCAGCGGAGCTGGCGCTGGATGCTGGGCAGGGTTCCCTTCCAAGGCCCCACGGTGGCTTTTCCAGTCTGTCAGGTCAGGTAAGTGAAGCGAAGAACAAAAGCGTGGCTGTATGCGGGAAGGGGAAAGGGCGGCAGCAGTGACCTGTGGCTGCCGCAGCCCACCTTGCCTGTGCCCCAGCCCCCAGCAGCAAGGGGACACCTTTGCTCAGGGCTTAGAGATAAGGAAGCGCCACTGGGGTCGGTGACGAGGTGTGACAAGAGGAGCTGGCATGTCTCTGAAAGCTGCTGCTTCTTCTTCTTTTCTTCTCCTTTTCTCCTTCTCCTTCTCCTTCTCCTTCTCCTTCTCCTTCTCCTTCTCCTCCTTCTTCTTCTTCTTCTTCTTCTTCTTCTTCTTCTTCTTCTTCTTCTTCTTCTTCTGTCTTCTTTTATTCTTCCTTCTTTTCTTCTTCTGCTTTCTTATCATCATCATCATCATCATCATCATCATTCGTACAACAGTCACCTCTGCAGTCCCCAGTTGCAGCCCACGCAGGGTAGCAGTGCTGACTGCAGAGAGGCTTCCTCCCCTCGCCAGCAGGTCCCTTAAGGACACCAGACTTGCGTCTAGGAACTATTTGCTCTTGATTATCTGCGCAAAAGCAGGAACAGCAACCCCTCTCTAGAGTAAACTGTGCCAGACATCGATGGAGAGGGTAGGAAAGGGATGTGGAGCTCTGGTGCCGTCACAGATACCACACAGACGTGGTTCTGGGAGTGGATGGCTGCAGACAGGCTGGAGGGGATGAGCAAACGCCGAGTCCCACGCACAGGAGGGTCAGGAGATGCTCTGATCACCGGTTTCACCTCCCCAGGCACTGGGCTGGCTCCTGGGGGGCATTTTCCTGGCTCCATGTGATGGAGTTAGACCTACCCTAGACCTGCCTTCTGGGGAACTTCCCCCTCTTTTTTTCTTTTCATCCCTCTCTCTCTTTTCATCACTTACATAGGGTTTGCAGGGAAATGTGCCTCCCAGTAGCATGAAAACTGCCTTTCCCACAGCCTCTCTCCTTCAATGTCCTCTCCAGATCCCTCAGCTGCAAACAAAACAGAAGCACCATGTACGACAGTACCTGCTGTATCTCTCGATACAGAGAAATACCTTGCTTGGGACTGTTTCTGTAATCAAATACACAAAGCCAGGCTTGTTAAAATAAGCCCCATTCGAGTAAAGCTTTGGAAGCTTTATGGGCAGACTGGATCCAGTCTTTTGCTGGTGGCAAGGCATGCTATTCCCTCGCAGGTACTACACCATCTGCCACCACCCTGGCGTATTTTCTACTCTTAAGCCACCAGTTGAAGGCCAGCCCAGCTCAGCAGCAGCCCAGTTACAGCCGTCAGCAGAGAGCAGACGTCCACAGGGCCCAGCTGGAAGCACTGGGAGGGTTCTTCGAGTCACCGCACATTTTAGCAGGCGGGCGACCAGACCGGAGCAACCTCACCCGCGGGGCTGGTCCTCACGGATGATGCTGTTGGTGACCCCAGCAATAAGGAGGACCTAAAGGACATGGGGTTAAACCGCAGGGAGCACATGGGGCGTAATAAATTTGCTTTGATTCGCTCTGTTCAGCTGGAACTTCAGTTTCCGGAGTTGTCAATTCTGGAAACTTTCCTGAGCGTGACATTCGCTTCTAATGAAGGCAAAGCAAGGAGTACGGCAAACAAGCTCAAATGTGCAAGCAGAACTGATCAATTAAGCCCAGTACATCCTGCGTGCTATCAAAATCAATGTACATCATGGTTTAAAGTAGTGTCTGCAGAGCAAAACTCGAGTTGTTCCCAAAATGTGAACCCTCGAGTTTCTCTGCTCTGAAAACAAAGGGAAGAGACTAAAAATAAGATCATAAAGATGGGGATCTCTGCTGCTACAGCTGCTCGGCGCTAGCATGGTTCCTGGGTCTGACAGATTATCTCCACGCCGTTAAAAATGATCAGAGCCCTCAGGCAATTAATTCCTCACTTTCAGAGTTGTACTTCTGTGGCAACGAGGATTGCCATGGACAATAATGTAGGTCGGAGAGACGGGGGGGTTTGGAGCGGAGGCAAACAACCGCCCGGCGGAGAACGAGCGGCGAATACAAAGGCAGGGCAACCTGCTGGCTGGAGGGAAAAGCCCAAGCCAGACCGGCGCTCTGTGGCCCACTGAGCCGGGGGACAAGGCAACGCCAAGCAGAATCACGCTGCAGGAAATTTAACGGCCGGCAATGTCACGCTGGGGAAGGGGCTGAGCCTCGCCGTGGTGATGTGATTACCCCGCCGCCATCTGGTCTTCCCTCCAGCTCTGGTGGGAGAGCGCGGCATCCCGCCACCGCGTTGTATTCAGAGGGTGTCCCCGCTGGAAACGGTGTCCCTGCCCGGCATCCCTGCCCGGCAGCAGGCGTGGGCAGAACACAGAGAGGCACTGGAGTCACCTGCTGCCAGGGCCTGCTGCGGCCACCCAGGGCAGGGAGGGGATTTTGGCCGAGCCAGCCGGTGTACTGACTTTGCAGAGGTCTAACACGACACCACCCTCCTGGCTCGGTTCAGGTTTGCAGATGCACATCAGGGGATCCCCAGCCCCACGCCACGCAGCTGGCCTGGCTCGGTTCAGGTTTGCAGATGCACATCAGGGGATCCCCAGCCCCACGCCACGCAGCTGGCAAAGTGTCCCTTCCCCAGCACCCAGCCCCAAATCATAGAATCACAGAATGGTTTGGGTTGGAAGGGACCTTAAAGATCATCCAGTTCCACCCCCCTGCCCTGGGCAGGGACACCTCCNGATAATGGAAAGCTGCTCTAAGGTCTCCCCGGAGCCTTCTCTTCTCCAGGCTGAACAACGCCAACTGTCTCAGCCTGTCCTCACAGCTGAGGGGCTCCAGCCTCAGATCATCTTCATGGCCCTCCTCTGGACTCACCCTGCTGGGCCCATGTCCGAGCTGGACGCAGGACTCCAGTGGGGGTCTCACTCAGTGGAGTAGAGGGGCAGAATCCCCTCCCTGGACTTGCTGGCCTGAAATATCAGACCCAGCAAAGGTCTCCTGTCCAAACTAAGAGGTGGGAAGCGTAGAGCAGAAAACAAATCTGCAAACTCCAGGAGTAGAAAACAAATCTGCAAATTCCAGGGGGTTTCTTATTTTCACATGTGCAAGAAGAGATGAGCTGGAGCGCTACATTTATATCTGAATTGCAAGCGTGATTTCCCAGAGGGCGTTCCCTGCTTCAGGTTGGTGTGATGCTGAGGGCCCTTTGGAAAAACGTGAGTCTGGCTTCGATGCAAAACCTCTTCAGAATTCAGGGACCTCTGGTGCACCAGCAGCACAAGCAGCTTATCTCCAGCCTTTGCTTTTGGACTTCCTTGTTTTGAAAGGCAGTGGTTAGCAGGAACCGAAAGTGAGCCATAGCCTGAAGACCTGCGGCAGCAACCTGGGGCTTTCCACGACACCTCATAGAATGAGTGCTGGGGAAGGACACTTTGTCCCTTTTTCCAATCTGGGTCCAATTTTGTTTTATTTCAAATACCACACAAGGCAAAGGTAAAGGGCTATGTGTCCAGTCACAAGGAAATCCCCATGTTTGGTGCATCACCCCACATCTCCTAACGCTATTGTAGTGCTTCCTTGGAAAAACTGAGGATGGGCTTTGCGTAAGAAAGAAATTTGTGGATTTTTTATTTTCGCATAGGGAGTACTAGAACTGGATATTGTCACTTATGCCACTGTTCCTTTAACTTGCGCTGCTTGACACTATGAATTATTCAGATATCTCTATGATATATAGAAGTGGTGTCAGCATTTTAGGGCATGACTCTCCTTTCTCATCTGCTATAAAATCCCAGTGGCCTCAGTGAGCTATAAAAGGCAAAATTAAGTCCTCAGCAGCATTGTCTTGCAAGCAGAAAATACACTTTACCATTGAGTAAAGGGTACCATCAGACTTAGCTTATCGTATAAAACTGTGTTTGTATGTCCCTGATCCATCAATAACACTGAGAGGTCATTTATTCATTTGGAAATGAGAAATAAGAGTGTAAAGAAAACAGGGGATAGTGTAACATCGCCTATTTTCTCTGTTGCGGAACCGCTCAGGTTTCATCGACCTCATGCTGCTAACACCAATGGCCTCATCTGCTTGAATAGCGAGGTGTCTGTTCTGTAGCCACCGGTGCCAAGCCCAAGCCCGGAGCTGTGCCAGGGAAAAGAGGATGTACCCGGAGTGGCAGCGGGAGCCCAGGAGAACCCCGGGGTTTTTTTTCCATCCCCCAGGGCACAGGGCTGCTCAGGGGCAATCTGCCAAGCTGGGAGGCTGATGGGACTACAACCACTCACTGTGACACCGAATGCTCCCCGGGAACGCCGCTGATATTTTTTCATTCTTGTGTTAGCTTTTCTTCCTGTTCTTAAACCAAGGATGGCAAAGATCACTCAGTTGAAACTGCTCTAAATCCGTTGTCGCACATGGAACAGCACTCTGCCTCACCCAAAACATCCACAAAGGGTTGTTAGAGTCCTTAGGAAAATACAGAGGCAGTGAGAGAAAAAAAAAATGTGTGTAATATGGATGTACTCTCGGCAAAGCCAGTGTTTAAATCACCAGGGACTTAAATGATGCAAGTTTAAATCCCAGGAGCTTCCTGGGCTTGGTGGGTGCTGCCCACCCCTGAGTGACGGAGCTAAAACCTGGGAGTGGTGGTTTTGTCTTGCAAAACAACCTCCTGCAACTACCTCCAGGCTGTGGGGATCAAGTTGTGCCCCCAGACACACAGAAACCCCCCACTGTGGGCTCCGCATGTAACTCGGGGCTGAATTTGGCCTCCAGGATGTACCCTGATGTCCCGGTAACTGAGGGGTGCAGTCTAGTGACGTCGTCGAGGTGGATGTAAAACCTTACTTTCCATTTCTCCCACCTATTTGTTGGATCGCCTGTGTTTACAAAGGAGTGTTTACAAAAGGGAAAGACCTATCAAGCTATCTCTGGCCTTCTTCCCGTGTTAGATAGGATGGTAAATATTTTTGGAAGGGATGTAAACCTTAATGCTTCTGGGAAGAAGCCAAGCTGTACCAGATGGCAGAGAGGAGGAAACTCACCCTATGGGCAGGTTTTTCACAGTATTCTCACAAGCATCTGGTATTTGCCACTGGCAGAGACAATACAGGGGCCAGTGCTCTGATCCAATCTGCCTGCCTCCCTTTTCCTGCTACTGGCTGATTTCTTCCCTATTCAGAAGAAGTTTTGTCATTTTTTTTTTTAATTTATTTCCCGACGCGCACGTGCATTCAGGGTTTCAGTGGCACTCCTCTTCGGGCGGATGGTGGTGGAGGAGGTGACTCAGCTCACAGGCACGTGGCGATCCTGGTGATTCCAACGTTGTGAGAGGAGTTTGGGGATTTTTCTGAACGCTGGAAAAAAAATCCCCCTGATATTGTATGCAGCCTTCTGACTGCACAGTGTAGTCGGATCCCTGCTGCACTCTTAACTAGGCTTGAAATTTTTGCTCTAGCTATTTTATATTAGTTTGGGAAGCGTTAATCACCTGCAGCTCCCAGCTAGGAGCACATGTGCCTATTGCTTCTCAGGATTTCGCTTCCAGTCCTTTACCAACATGCAGGTTAGGGATGAGGGGAAAAAAACCTCCATTGCGTGTAAGAAATGGTTAGAAACTTCTGTGAAAATGAAGTTTTGGTGAACAATGTGGGTGAGGGGATTTTTATGGGCTTTTCCTACTTGCGTCAAACACACCGGGTATGTCTATTCTGTACCTGCCACGGAGCCAAAAGCTCTGACTCGGTATGGCTCCAGCAGCTCTGTAAGGGTGCCTGCACCGAGATCTGGACCCAACACGTGACTGTGGACCTCTCAGGTACATGCAAGATGCTTCGAAATGGGGCCGGCAAACAGCTATAACTCAAGGCACAGCCTGAGCACGCACATCTCCCACTCATGCCTTCAAGGACCAGCTCTCCATCTCCTCTGCTCTGTGGTTTGGGTGCCACTCTTTTGAACAGAGTTTAGAGGCTTAAGCCTTTTGGAGGACCTGTTATTCTGGTACGGCGAAGAGTTTGCTGGTCACAACCACAATTCTGCTCTGAATATCCTGAAGGCTTTCCAACCAGCTGCTGAATTTGAGAATTTTACTAGCAGGGCACAAAATAAAAGGTTTTGTGGATGCAAGATGAAACCTTCCACTAATATGTACTACTTTCGTAAGGCCAGTGAATGAACTGGATGGCTCAGTTATATTGCCAGCAGCCAACATTAAGGAGTGCTGCCTAATCTTCCAAGAGACTGCTTGTTCCTCATGGCTCAGCCAGACGGGCAAATCAAGGGGTGAAGGCTTTTCACGGGAAGGTTCAGCTGATGTGTGAAAAGAAGGAAGAATGACGGATGACAGTTCTACACGTAGCTGCTACCTGGAAAAATGTTCTGGCTACAAAAAAAAAAA
>VXBO01008297.1:121053-162438 GCA_013400135.1 Rhinoptilus africanus | reverse complement strand
TAATTATTATTACTATATTATTATTATTATGGGGTCTGTGGGGGAGCAGATCTTCCGGTCCGGCGTTGCTCTTCTTCCTTGTCCAACGCTCTGCGGAGAACTATAATATTTCTTCCCCGAGATGCTGCAGTGAATTTTAGTCCCAGGAAATCAGGCGAACAAAATAATCCCAATCACCCGAACCGTTTGTTACCGCGTGAGAGCGAACGCTGCCTCGGCACAGATGATGGCAAAAAATTCCCTGGAAGGGTCTAAAGAAGACCTGAGCAAAATTTCAGAAGAGGAGATGCTGAGGTGGAGCAAGGAAGAGCTGGTGAAAAGACTGAGGAAAGTGGAGAACGAGAAGATGAACTTAATGGTGGAACACGGCAACTTGATGAAGGACGTGAACCGGCGGCTGCAGCTCCACCTGCACGAGATCCGCGGGCTGAAGGAGGTGAACCAGAAGTTGCAGGACGACAACCAGGAGCTGAGGGAGCTCTGCTGCTTCTTGGACGACGACCGGCAGAAAGGCAAGAAGCTGTCGAGGGAATGGCAGCGCTTCGGGAGGCACACGGCCAGCGTGATGTGGAAGGAGGTGGGCATGTACCAGCAGAAGCTGAAGGACCTGGAGGCGAGGCAGGAGACCCTCCTGCGGGAGAACGTGGAGCTGAAGGAGATGGTGCTGATGCTGGACGAGGAGCGGAGCGGGGCTGGCTCGCGAAGCTCCATCGACAGCCAGGCCAGCTTGACCAACCTCAACGGCGGCTCGGCCACCAGGGACGTGGGAGACGGGAGCAGCACCTCCAGCACGGGCAGCGCGGGCAGCCCCGACCACCATCACCACCACCTCCACCACCACAAGGCCGGCGACAGCAAGGCCGGGGCCATGCGGAGGTCTATGGATGACCTGTCCGCTCCCCTCCACCACCGGAGCATCCCCAACGGCCTCAACGGTGAGCCTTTCCCCGGCTTCTAGCCTTGCCCTGCGCCCGCCTCCCCGGTCCCCCTTGGCCATGGGGTGAGGGATGCCTGGGGAGGGGAGTCCTTGCCATCCCCACCCTTGCCCATCCTTGGTGACCTCTTCGGAAGAGCTGCCGCGGGGCCGGGGAGGGGGCACCTGTGTGCGGGGGGGTGGTGGTGCTGCTCCTTGGGCTTCTTACAGATGTCTGGGGCTGAGGGCTGGAGCCTTTTTAATCTGCAGGGCTGGTGGTTTGGTTTGGTTTGTTTGTTCGTTGGGTGTTTTTGGTTGTTTTTTTTTTTTTTAACAAAAACCAACCTGTGTTTTCACGGTGAAGTAAACACTTGGTTTTTCCATCTCTGCCTCCTCTCTCACCCCGCTTTTAAATATTTGGGTTTACGGTTGGCTTGTTAGTCTGCTAGTTTGGTAAGACTGCTGAAGAGCCTGGCTGAGATTTTTGGAAGCGTCTGGTGCAAGTGGAGGTCTGCCCCACGGAGCATCACCAGTTCGCTCCCTGGGCTCCCAGGGCAGCCTGGCTCTGGCATGGCCAGCAGTTCTGGAGAGGTGCAACTCGGCTTCACCCCCCTTCTCCCAGCTCCCCCCCCTCCGCTTCAGAACCAGGAGGTTTGTTTGTAGAGAAGAGATCGCTCTGGAAGGGACGCTGTACTCACAGTTTTGTTTAGCCTAGTCATTAAAGTTAGAAACGAGCTCCACTGTGAAATCGTGCCAAGCCTCCTCTGACAGTTTGTATTCAAGCAAAGTTTCTCCTGTTGTCTAACAGTGATCAGGCATTAAAATAATAATATTGGAATGCCTTTAAAATGGAGATTTTTTTTTCTCTCTTGAAACCAGCAAGACCAAATACTTGACTTCTAGAAGCAGTTTGGCCAAGAGGGTTCAGTAGGAATCAAACCAGGCACCAATGCAGTTAATTGTTGTATATAAGACTCTTCTTAATGTTCTTAATCCTCTTTTCTAACCAGAGAGGACTTTTTTTCTGGTCGGGGTACCCTTTTCCCTTCTCCAAGCACAGAGATGGGGCTGGAGCACCCAGGTTGGCTCCGACTGGTGTCAGCAGTGGATGTGTTTACCAGATGCCTTCAATTTCCAGAGCTTTTGGTGATCCTGGTGGGACTAGGGAGTGCTGGTCTCCCCCCCTTTTTTTTTTGTCATTTGTGGCCAGTCCTTATGCCCCAAGAGATCTGAGGGCACGCTGTACCGATCAACCCACTTCTCAAGTTCATGAATTTGCCCTGCGTGGTCCTGTGTCTGCACTCACAGCTGGAGATGTTCCAGCCGCCTCACCCAGTAGACAGGGGTTACTGGTTTCAAGGGTGATCCAGTCACCAGATGTTGCAGGGTACAGCAAGCACCTTTTACATGTTTGTTGTTTTTTTTCTCTCTCTCTCCTAGCGCTGTGTAAATCAGAAGTGTCTGGTTTGTAAATCTTCTGCTCCTGGCGTGACTTGACTTTATTTTCATAAAGCATTGAGTGCTGCGCGCAGAGGCCCAGAGAGCACTTGGCAGATGTTGAATGTTTTGGGACAGAAGGGCTTTGCAGATCTGTTTGTGAACTTTAGACCACATCCCTTTTAGATACCAACAGCTGACGAGGACAAAGCCAACTCGTTCCTCTCAACCCCACTGCTCTTGTGCATATGGGACACCACCGTGGCCTCAGAGCTCACCACCACACCCTGTACCGTGGGGTTCTTCGCCTGGGATTCAAGTCATCCCTGCCTGCATGAAGAGGGAAGCCTCTGCTTGCAGAGCTCTCGCCCTCCTCCAGCGCTGTGTGCGGGATGGTCCCAGCAGCATCATTTGGAGGGGACTGAGAGCTGAGTCCCGTGTAGGGTGAGTGTAGGAAGGGGTGGCAGAGCATCTTTGCACCCTTGCTCATGCTACTGTATAGAAAGGAGGGCTTGGGCTCAAGCATTTCAGGCGTGAGGTTAGGTTTTAGTGAGTTGTGGTTTTGGGGTGCCTGCGGGAGAGGGTCTCTCTCTGTTGGGAAGCGCTCTGTGCTGAGAACCTGCGGGGCTTCGTTTGGGAGGGTGGGACAGATACCATCAGCGCTTTTAAAGCGCATAATCCTTGTAAAGATGCCAACAAGCCTGATCTCTCCACTTAGGTAGGGGAGCTGTAGAATGACTTGAATAGTTGTCATTCTCAGATAGCATCGGTATTCAGCGGGGCCGTTTCCCTGGCGGTGCCTTTGGAAATGCCTCTCAATACATATGCAAATGCAAAGCTTATCAGGCCCCTTTTTTTGACTGACAGTGAGAAGTCTGGGGGGGAGCTTGCCTGTGAGCCAGCGGCGGTGGCGTTGAGCCCGTGGCAGTGTGGAGGAGCCCGGGAGAAGCAGCCCCGGGGACTCCGGAGCTGTCGCCGACCAGCATCCTTCCCTGTCTCCTGGGGCTCTGCCTTCCCTGTCTCCTGGGGCTCTGCCTTCCCTGCACACGCCTCTTAGAGCTCAGCCTTTTCATGCTCTTTTCCTGGTGTTTTGTTGTTGGGTTTTTTTTTAATTTTTTTTCCCCTGGATAAAACAGAAATGAGGGAGAGGAGAAAGGGTGGCCTTTCGTTTTTAGGTTGCAAACTTCAGTCTTGGTGGGCTGTTGCCTGACGTCTTTAAAACAGTGGGTAACTAACCAGTGGATAAAGCAGAAGCTGCCCGGCCAGCTCAACTCACACAGCAGTGAACAGCCCTCCTATGCTTTCTTACAGAGGGTGAAGGGGGATCAGAAATGGATGCGGGGCAGAATTTAGCATCTATAGTTAAGAACCCATCAGAAGCCTTGGGCGGCTGGTGGGGGCAAGGCATGGTGAGCTGTTCCCTAGGGCATTTTTGCTTATGGAAAAGCTGGGAAGTCCTGAAATGTGCTGCCCCTGCCAGTGCTACCAGTGGGGTTTTGTGTGGTGCTTTGCTTTTCTGGGTATTAAGCAGGACCGCTTCACTTCTTTCGTGCTTTTCTAGAGGAGTTGAGAGTATGGCGGCTGTTAAACACTCCTAGGGAGGTAGCTTTAGAATGAAATCTTAGCGAGCAAAGATGAATTAAATATTGCTCGTTATCTCTTCGGCAATCCTTTGGAAGGGAGTTGGTAAACCAGGGCTTGATTTATTGGCTGTGGTGACCCACCTCAGCAGGAGGTGACGAACTCTGGTTTTGTAATGTGAATTCAGTGTAAGTGGTACGAGTTTAAAAAAACAAAGAAGCAAACCAACCTGCGATCCACCTTCCCACCTTCCCTTCACTTTTCTGAAGTCCGTTTTACTCTTATAAGCTGGCTTTTTGGAAGCTGATACCTGGAAGCTGGTGGTTAATTAGCTGCTCATGGAAGATAAGGTAATAAGTAAAACTGTTTGTTTGAAAACGTCTAGTATTAGATGGCACATGTAATCTTATGCAGCTCTGGGTATTCTGCTGAAAGCCAAAAGGGAGTCTGCTTGGTCTGAAAGTAAGTGGTCTTTCCATGTGTGAGCTGGGACGTGGGCTGTGGGAGAGGGGCATCTCCAAGCTACTTGATGGGAACTGGCCAGTGGTATCTTGTATCTGTGTTGAGTGATACAGAACAGTTCCCATAAATCTACCCCCAGATCCAGGACAGAAATTGAGGCACGGTGGCTGCATTGTCCTTGTGAGTGCTTTGGCTTTCTGCTGGTTGCACAGTGAGAGTCTCTCTGTGTGTGCGTGGTCTTTCTGCCCATCTGGCTTTAGGCAGCCCCATTGGAGCGATGGCTGTTCCTACCGCCTGGTTCCAGAATAACATTTCTGAAAAAAAACTGAATTAAAAAATGAAGACAGCGACCTTGGGTGATATGACCTACGGGAAGGGAGAAGCCTTCAGGTGCCGTAGGATGCGTCCTTGGACTGTGAGGTATGTGGGAACACTGGGAGGGGTGACTCAAAGCTCCCTGGGGCCAGGGCAACAGCTTCCACTGGTTTTAGCCTTATCTAGATCTGACTGGGACAACTATTTATCCATCTGCAAGCCTGGAGGCACACAGGCTCACTAGCTGGTGATGCGCCTGGGACAAAATCCTATGCATGCAGGCAAAGATTTCAGGTTTTAATTTTTTTTCCCCCGTCAACTGAATGTTGTTATTAGAACTTCTTCACCTTCCACTGAAGCTCTTTGCTCCGAGTTCCCAAAATGGGCGTTTGCTTTATTCCAGTTGAGTAAAATGTTAACGTATTTCTTTATTAACATGAACAGTTGAGTTTTTTTGGTTTTTTTTAAATTATTGAAAGCATCGATACTTAAAAAGTGGTCAGAGAGGCGCAGAAGAAGGCGGTGGCTATGGCAGGCAGCCTGTAGTAGCAGAGACATTAATCTATGGCCTCTTGCTGTTGTCTGCTCCAACGGAAGAAGAATGGTCTCTCCGGGTGAGGGGGTGGGAAGATCTCTGCTTCTATTGATTCTCACTTGTAAATGTCCACATATTTACCTAGAGGGTACGATATATTACAGTTAAAATGGTGGCAAAGAGAAATGGCTGTTCCCTGTGGGTTGGTATTGATCGGACGTGCAGCTACCCTGGACTTATTTCTCCTCTTCTTCACACAGCCTTTAGGCCCAAGTCCTTTGTTTTTATTAGCGTATTTATAATCAATATACATATTATTTACTATGATGTATTAACGAGGCCTTTGAGATGAGAAGACGCAGGGGTAGAAGCAAAGGGTGAGGTTCATCCCATTTAATTTGAGATATATCCGATACAAACTTTAACATCTGCATCCCCTTGGGCTTCCTTTATCGGCCATGTGGAGAGAGGCACTTCGGTGTCGTGATTTATGTCAACTATGTCTGCTTTAGAGGGGGAAGAGTTGCACGCTAATGGTGCTCTTTCTCTCTGCTGATGGGAAGGCAGCCTGGATGGCTAGTTTGTATGTAACCGTCTGAAGTCAAGTGAGATCAGAACTGTTTGAGATGTTGTGGTGACCATTGTCTACTCTTCCAATGCAGCTGTGCTAGGCCGGTGAAAGAGAGGAAATTGCCTTTCTCAGTAACAGTCAGATGTCACCCCTTGCAGCCCCAACACCGCCCGGGCACAGCAGCCTGGCTCAGAGAAAACCCTATTTTCCACGATGGAGACCTCTCAGAGCTCAGTGGCCCTGGCCACTCTTAAACAGAGGTTTGACTACTTGACCAATTAATACCTTTCTTATATCAAGAGCACTTTTCATCCTCTGAACATTGCTTCAACTTTTCTTTTTTTTGATACTGCTGTATTTAACCTGTTGGTATTTTTGGTGCTATAGGCTGCAATGTACAGGTTCCTTGTGAGTAAGCCAGGAAACCTTCCCTGGGCTGGTCCACACTGGATGTAGGACCTCTGTTGAAACGTCTCTTTCCATCTCTTGTGTAAGTTCAATGAGTTCTGCTCATAGGCTTGTCACCGCTGAGGTCTCGGACACTAAGGGTAGAGCTGGAGTTTCGTGTAGCCAGTAGTCTCTGGCCACTTGTCCAAGGGCTTCATTGGAGTGCTCCCCTTGAGGCATCTTTGTCGTTGCCTGCTCCTGCCTTCCTGCCCGTGTAGCAGCCCTCTCGGCTCCCGGACATCAGCATACCTGGTGTCCCTGAAAACAAGGCTCAAGACACTTAACCTAGGTACTAAAATTGGGCCGTACCTGGAAATATGTCCTCCATAGTGGTGCATTCAAATCTGTTTTCCTCTTTCAATTTTCTATGGAGATGTCTTGTTCTTAGCTGTCCTGTTGAAGGCAAAAAAACTTGTATTGATTAAAAGGCAATTTTCTATGGCCCTTTGATGGAATTATACTCTTACACTTGTCAAAAACAATCAAAATAAGGGGAGTAAACTGTGTAGGTTACATGTAAATGAAGTGGTCCTCTGGAGGCATTTCATCAAATAAAGCTGAGGATCGAATTAAATGGTGATCTAATTAAGTGACAGGCATGGCAACCCAAAATGCAGCCTTGGCAGGTGTTGCACTCGGTGTGCGTCTGGAGACGAGGGGCATGAACGCTAACAGTAACAGAAGCGTCGCATCTGAAAGCTTGAGGGTTAATGCTTTTGTGGGAACCAGGCTGACCACATCCATGGAACCTGGGTGATCCTGGAGGCCGTCTCTGGGAGGCATCGAGCTTTTTATCTGCCCCAGCATGGCTGTGGCCTTGCGTGCATCTCACACAGATGTGTCCATGGCAGGGTCTGCTGGTGGTGTCCCCTCATGCTGGCCCTGCGGCATCCTTCTGTATTGGGGCTGTCCTTTGGAGGTGCTCTTGGAGCACAAGGACGGGACGATGGCTGATCTCACTGGTAGGTGAGATGGAGGTGAGGTGCTCAAACTGGCAAAAATGTCTGGTGTACGTTAGAAGGTGTGGAGTGAGGCAAATTAAAAAATTTATAAGCTTGTTTAAGGTACACTTAAAGCGCTTGGCCCCAGGAGGGCTGAAGTCCTTTCCACGTTCACAATCAGGCCTCAGTGCCTCCCGCTGCAGAGCGCACGACGCTGCTCGCGTGGCAGAGGCAAGGTTTGCGAGCTGCGCATCCAGTTTCCCTGCGCATTAGCAGTGACTGGCTGGGTTTGCTGCTGCGTTCTGTATTTTTTTTTTTTTTTAACCTGGCTTTTTCTCTGCCAGCCAGAATTCATCCTGCCCTGTCGCCAAATGTCATCGTCCCCTTGTGGTTTAACTCGCCGCAATTCGCAAAAACACTTGGCTGCCATAAATAGTTACGCGCAGAGGTTCCTCCGCGCGCGGGAGCGGGCAGAGAGTCGCAGGCAGCGCTGCGAGGCACTCGCTAACGTGTCCACCCAGAGAAAGTTGACCCACTTCTGCAAATAGATAACTCCTGGCAGAAAAAGTAGCACTGTCTCTGAGAATCTGTCTTGCCCTTGCCTACTGGATTGTGAAGCAAAAAAAGCCAGCCAGCCAGCCTCCATCTTCTGAATCAGCGGCGGTGTGAGCGCGGCGCTCCCCCTTTGAAACGGGAGTGTGGAAATCAGCCCTTGATCTGAGAAGGGCTTAAAATGGCCACAATTCATTTGTGATTTTTTTATTATTATTTTTTTTTTTTTTCCCCACCAATATAATGAGGGCTTTTGTTAGTGAATGAGGTGTGTGGAGTTCAGGACTCAGCTGCTCTTAGGCATTAGGAAACATTTATCACCATGGCAATTGAAGGCTGCTGTACAGGTTATTTTGAACACTTTCAGGTGATTCAGGTCTGGGCCAAGAGTGTTTATGCCAGGTTACTTTGGTCCCTGTGCATACAGGTGTATATATGTGCCCTTCCTTCCCTTAAACTGCTTTTTGCCTTGCTGTTTGCCCCTCTCGGAAGCTTGTTGCTCGTACCGACTTCTTACGTCTCTGGGCAGTGGTGGTGCCCAGCGTTCACCTTGCTCAGAGCCTCCCTCCTTGTCAAAGATAGTCCTTGTGAAATAGATTACAAGTTATTTATCAGTGGGATCTGAAACTTCAGGGATGTTGTGATGAGATCGAAACCCCCCTAAATCTGATGTGAATTAGCTCATCATCTGCACGGGCTTCTCCTTCAGGCTTGTATGACGGGATGTCTCCTGTTTGCCTGGGGTGGCTGTGGTGGGAGAGGGCTGGGCTGTCTGTAGCAGAGGAAGCTCCATCGGGGCTTTGGCCAGCTGTAGACGGCAGTCACAGGGGTGACACGCTAGCTGTCATCTGCGGTTGTGTCAGCCCTGCTGGCTGGCAGAATTAGTTCAGTCAAAGCTGGAGTGCTCCGAAAAGCCCTTCAGACCTTGCTCCATCCCCCAGCTCTGCGCAGGGATTCTCGGGACTGCACTGTCCCCCCATTTCATCCCCAAACTCCTGCCACCGGGATTTCCATTGCGTGCAGGGGCGTCGGTGGCATTTGAATCTTTGTGGGAGAGATGGAGGATGAAGTGTGTGGAGCAAATGGATGGAGCAGGGCTCAGTCTGGGAGGCGAGAGGAGATACTTTGATGCTGTTTTGAACCATCTGCAGGGCAGTAGGTTGCTCCAGGGCTGCCTATTCCTGGGGGTTTGGCAGCCATGTCTGACCTGTTCTTCCCGGGATAACCAAACGGGATGCTGAGATCCCCGCTTTGGTGGGGTGGGGAGAGCTGCCCCCAGATGCTGCTCTGTCCTCTGGCTGCAGAAGACCCACAGGGAGCAGGCAAAAGGACCACTCAAAGTAGAGCAGTAAAAAGCAAACCATTATTTCAGGAAAGAAGAAAAAGTAAGCCTTACAGCATTTCCATTCCCCAAAGCTTAATATTTCTATGGAAACCAATGCAGCAGGAGGCTTGCTGTCAGTCTCTGATCTAGTGGGGTTGACTAGACTTAAAAAATGTTTGTCCTTCCCCACATCTTCCACCCTGGATCATCTGAAGACAGGTTGCTGCGTTATTGCAAATGCAAGATTAAAACCTGTATTCCTGGTTTCCGACTCTTCATTAAGTGCTAAGCAGTCTCTGGAGGGTTGGCATTTGCCTTTCATCTGCGGTTTTTTCCTTACTAAGGTACATTTCATTCACTCTCTGACACTTATTGATAAAGCCTTGTCCTATTAATGCCAATCCTGTGACGTTGCCGTGAAGGATGGCTGTGACTTTGTATCAGGCCATGGACCATTTAGTGGCGTGGCACATCTCAGTGCCCAGTGACGTTCCTGCGGGGACACTGTTTGACTTGAATGGAGCTAAGACTTGGGCTCTTTACACTTGCTTTGGTCTTTCATTTAAAGGACATCCATAACGTCTTTAATCTCCACCAGTGGACATCATCTGGCCTATTTAGGTAATACTGTGCTTGATTGTTGTGTAGCCAGTGAACTACCCCTGGTTATATACGTGTGGCTAGTTACTGCTCTCATGTTGACATTTTCAGTGGTTTCCCACAATTTTGTTTTCGGTAGGATGTACTAGAAATGGCTCTGGGTCAACCTACATAAAAGTCCACTGTTTTATTCCAGGGTGGCATCGTCAGATGCTAGCAGAGTGTATCAGTAATAAAAAATAATTCATTTTGGTTGCTGCTTCAGCTCCTAAGAAAGGTGTTAAGAAAATCTTATTTTTATGTACGATCTTAAAGGACTTTTGTGATGCACAGTATTCTTTTGTCTTCCTGATTCCCTTTTCTTATCTCCCTTACTGGGGGTTTGCACTCTCATATTTATATATTTCCCAGCAGCTGAATATAACTTTGATCTATGCTTTGGATCTGCGGAGCTTTTAATCCCTTTCCGCTGAGTTAAAAGCTTGTTTGCCGTTGAATGTGATACGTAGTTCTAGGTTATATGATCTCCACTAGCGGCTCATGCATCGCACAAAGATGGCATATTGTGAAAAACTCTGATAATATGTCCCCTTGTTCGTTTGCCCGATTGCAACTCAACCCCAGCACAGGAGTCAGTTAATCGTTCCCTCCTTTTCAGACTGCTGATACACCTGTCTTTTGCTGCTACCTATACCTACAGACCTGCTTACTTTATTTCAGTTATTCATTCATTTCCTTGTGATGTTTATTTTTGAGGCTACAAACCAAGTGAGTATTTCAGCCAGTGCAGCAGCCTTTCTGTCTCCCAATTCTGATTACATTTGCGGTGTTTTCCCTCTTTTCATACTCTTAACTGCTTGTTACACCTCTTAAAAGGCGGGCAAGGGTTTTTAAAGCCTGCGTGTTTATTCCTCTTTGATGTCCTGAAATGTGATAATATACGCCTTGTTTGTGGACATCCTCTTTTCTGGAGTGGCTGCAGGTTCCATTTCAGGGAAAACCATGATTTCTGCAGCTCTCAGTCCTCCGGGCCGCGTGGATGTAGCTGCACGTGTGTGAGTGTGTTCAACCACCTTCTGAAAATTCTTCTTTTTGCGTTTTCGGTGTAGCTGTTTGCTTTCTGGATTCTGAGGGGTTTATTTGGAAGCCTCCCATGCTTGTCTCCTGGCCTCTTGTAACAAAATGCAGTCCTCTTTTTTACGAGGTCGGTTAAGACTGTATTGTTTCAACTGTAAGCTTTAAAATAACAAAAGGATGGAAGGTTTTGCAACTTCCAGCACGGAACTGGGACTCAGATTCGGTGTGCTTTCTCACTGTAACATGGCTTTCTGATGTAGTTGTTGGTAAATTACGTGATCTGTGGTTCTCCTTTTATACAACCAGGGTAATATATTTCCTTGCTTGTGGTTCGCTGGGTCATGTATAACATGCTCATACAGTGCTCAACAGGATTAGACCCTTACCTCAAACAAGGCCTCTAACCATTGCTATGATACCAGCGATAACAAACAACACAGGTTTGGAGTTATAATGAGCTAGTAAGGAAGGAGCAGCCTTTATAGTAACTCCAGACATTTCTAATTCCCAGTTTTGGAGTTGCTTCAAGTCCTGTTTCAACTTTATTGGGATGAAAGCACTCTAGGTGTTGGGGTGCTTCTTTCTGTGTTGTATATACTCCTGAGGACCGCAGCATGATGAGGTACAGACAGTCTCCAGCCAACCGCCAGAAATAGAAACTTGTCAGAGAATAATTTTTCTCCCATATGAGAAGACAAGGAGCAAAATAAGATAAAGAGCAGTGTTTCCCTCTTCACAGACAGAGATGAGCTCAGAAAGATGCTGCTGCTGTCACAGCAACAGGTTACCTTGATATCTTTCAGAGAGTGGGGACAGAGCATTTGTTGTTATGATACTCATCTGCAGATGGGATGAGCTGAAATATTATGTATGTGTATTTAAAATGCTGTTTACCTGGCAGCCTAGTGCTGTTTTGGTTGAGGTGAAGAATCACAACTGTGGAGAGGATGGGTCCTTGTTGTCGTGTTGCTCCCCGTGTCACTGCGAAGCCGTGGTGTCTTTGCCGTAATTGCTGAAGGCACCTTTCCTCTTTCCAATTAAATTCTTAACCCGATCCCTTGATTGCTCGATTTCTGATGCTGATAATTCTGTAACCCATAACAAGCCCTGACTGAAAAGTCATCAGAGTCCCTCTTGAGTGTGAACCCCATGTTTCTTAACCACCTTGGGCTTTTATTCCCATGTGTGTAGTGGAATTTGTAGGGAGGTTTTGTTTGTCAGCGTATCACCCAATCGTTAGGAGGGTGACAAGACCGCAGTAACTCTTCCTTGGCAATTACGTATGAAAGGTTGTCAGTATGAGTAGTATGGGAAGTTAAAAGCCTTAATTTTCATTTGGAATTGAAACCCTAATGACTTTCCACTCCCACAGCTCATAAAGACCTTGTTTCAGCCTCAAGTTGACCAAGAAAAAAAAAGGGGGGGGGGGGGCGCTTTTTTTTCAGACCTTTTTGTGCAGGATTTTTATGAAAAAGCAGAATTATGAGTCACTGTTCTTTGTATAGAAGATAATTACTGGAGTATGAACCTCAGAAAAGTGACATTTTATGACTTCGCCGCTAGCCACGCAGTGTGAGCTTTTGCTTTCTCTCTTCAATTAGTTAAGTTAAACAACATCGCTGTTCGAAAGGACTAATTATATTCCTGTTTGTTGTTTGCCTTATATGCTAAATGTTTTCTATATGTAAAGCTAAGCAGCGGGGAGGGGGAGAGAAAGGATCACCCCAAATGAATGCTGTTTAATTATTTGAAATGATGGGTGTAGATCCGGTGGGGCTAAGTGGATCATTGCGTGCCGTCACATCCATCACTCGCACTGTAGTAAGGAGGAGAAGCGGGATCACGCAAATCCTTCCATTAACCCTAGGAGTGTAATTAGGTTCCTCTGGAAATTTGTTCTTTAAAAGCACATTCCTCTAAACATCAATGTTGTTTAATCCCTGCTTAAATGCAAAGCTATGTGTTTATCCACTTTGTGTTTTGTTCTTGTTGCTGATTTTTTTTTTTCTACGAATAAAGGGAGCATTTTGTACTGCAAGAGCATCTGCTGCCGAGTGCAAGAGGGAGCTGAGGGTGGATGTGCAGGTCGGGGTGGCACGAGCAGGTCTCCGTCCTGCGTTGACTCTGCCGCAGCAGGTCAAGAGTTGGCACAACGGCAAGCAATCCAGAGCATCTCTGTTTTTGGGGATCCACCTGGGATACCTGAAAGGCATCTTCTCTTCAAGGGGCAGGTGCTCAGCATTTTAGGAGTATTAAGTATTCTTAAGGCGATTCAGACTTTGCTCTTGGAAGCATCTGAGGTGACTAGCTAATTTTCTTGGCCACGGGGCTGCATACTTGAGAAAGCGTCGCTGCAGAGCTGTAAATGCCCTCTGTCCACGACAGCATAGATCCAACATCTTTCTGATCCCACAGCCGTGGGGACAAGTCTGCCCAGAGTCCTGTGAGATGAGTTACGGATCACGTAAACAGCAGCTGATGCAGTTGTTGGAGAGGCCTCTGTTTTTCCTTTCAGCCTGTAATAGCATCTTGGCCAGGTTGGACAGGGAAGGTTTCCGATGGAAAATCTGCTGTCCTGTCCTTTCATCCTGCCTTATTTGGATAAAAATTAGAAAGCTGTCCTTTTTTTTTTTATTTTTTTATTTGGCAGTTCAAAGAGAAGCAAGTCAAATATTTTTGGGAATGGCTTGGAACTGTCCCTGCAAAAGGAATCTTATCTAAAGGGTAAAACTCCCTGACTGTGTTCTGTTTAAGGATGGCTATTTGAATTTGACCTTTTTAAATAAGAGATTTCATATCTGGATTTAAACCAAAACTGTATCAGACAGAAAGGGACAGGGTTGTTCTGTCGCAAAGAACATCTGTAGAGCTGGAGGGAAGGGCTGGGCAGCCGGGAGTAGGGGGCTGTGGAGATGCCGACCTCCTGGACATGCTGCAGGAGGATAGAGAGCAAGAGGGGCAGTTGCGGGGAAAACTTCTGCCAAGTTCAGATGAAGCTCTCCTGCAGCCCTCGTGCAGATGTGGTGGGGAGGTGTCCTCGTGGTGGGTGAGGGTGGGCAGCAGGAGTTGCCTGCCGAGCTCAAGATGGGGTTGGAGCCCGCTGCAAAGGGGTGCGGCAGCAGCCTGAAGGAGGAGATGGAGTAAAGGAGTCCAAAGATGTGGTTTGGGAGCTAGCTGTTATTTTTAACAGCCCATTTCATTGAACTGGATTGAACTCCCTCCAGCACAGCATTGATGATGGTGCCTGGAGCTATAAAGATTGTATTTTGATCAGCAAGTCAAAAGCAAGTCTACCACTAGTTTTGAATACGTTTTCAGAATTGCAAGCAAAGGAGATCCCAGAATAATAATGGGCAGAAAAAGTTGCCCGAAGGAACCAGTTTCCTCGATAAATGTTGGAGGAGGTGTGGAGCTGAACTTTGCAGTCCTTCCCATCTCAGCTTTTTAAAAATGTGCAAACAGATCTAGCAGCTGAATTTTGAACCTGTTGAAATCCTGAGCAGACATAATGCAAGATGGCAGGAAAACCAATACGGGCGGAGTTTTGAAAATACAAATGGTTGTGTTGAAGATGTGTGGGATAAATGAGGAAAAAAAAGGTGCCTGTGTGTCCTGTGCCGTGTATCGTTGACCCAGTTGGTTATTCAGTGATGAAGTCTGATCTGTATGTTTCGAATGACAGATCTGGGTTCTGAAGTGCTTATGATTAGATTAAGACTGTGTAGTAAACCTTAATGGTGCATGAAAAGCTACTGCTGGATTTGCAGTAATACGTACTTTTCTGCCTTAGAACAGCATGAATAATACTTTATGGTTGTGTAACTCCTTCCAGACAAGGAGTCTAGAAGTGCTTTGTAAACGCTAATGAGTTTGGCCTTATAGCATATTTATAAGCCTGAGAAACAGCATTATTCCCCCCCTTTTTTTTGGTTTGGAAGTTGACTAGCCTAAGTATGCAAAGAGCAGGCAACAGGGCTTTCATCTGCCTGACCCTCAGCCCTGGGCCGTATCTGCAGGACTCGGTGGCCTTTCTAAGAGTGTCTGAGGCATGCTCAGAAATTTCCTGCGGATTCAATCCAGCGAAAGGGTTGGTTTTTTTGCAAGCCTCTGTGTATCCATTGTAAAGCAAAAAGCACTGTAATTATTTGACGGTAGTTTCTTGCTCGCCTTTTCGTTCTCCAGCAGCAGAGATTGAAGCTAATCCTCTACTGGAATGAAATCAGTTTGGGCATTATGAATATCGTTTCCTTGCCCAGAACAAAGAGGCTGAGCTAATGTGAATGAAAACTCCTCTTATCTTTCCATGGGAGTTGCAGGTGGGTGAGGAATGTGAGGTCAGCCGGGATTGGGAGCAGATAATTGCCTGTGTCAAAGGGCAGTGAGAGTGATGCCTGAGAAAAGCGCCCTGCGAAGTAGGTGGGATGAGGCCCTGCGGTGGGCACATGCGGGTTTTTCTCCAGCAGCTTCTTCAGATGTTCATCCCAGAACATCTTCGCTGTTTGTACAGATTTATGTATGTAGGGGGATGTTCTGCAACGTGAGCATCGTGTGGACTGTAGATAAATTTTTTGCATGTGAATTCGCTGTTTGGTGACAATTGCCAGAAAGACAGCTCTAGAGGGAGAAGTCCCTCTTTAGCTGTAGGATGAGGGTATGCAAGCAGGGATTTCACATGCTGCTTTTGCATTCCTGACCTGAAAAGATGCTTCCAGATCTCAGTGCTTTTTCAAGGACTGGAGGAGACCAGTGAGGATCTCAGCTGTGAAGCTCTAGCTATGGAGGTGGTGATCTTCACGGTATGGATATACATCTACCAGCAGAGCTGGTTGTTAGAATGAGCAGCATTTGTGGTGTCAGATATTCCGTCTTTGTCCAGCGTGGCCAAACCAGGAGCATAAGGGGCTCCTGAAGCTGTTTTTTGAGCTCCAAGTTGGGAGGGATGGTGACTGTAGTGGAATTTCAGTGGTGAGGATTGCAAACAGGAGAACGTCGCTGTATTTTCTACAGTAGTTTTATTAGAAGAGACTTGGGGAGTTTCCTAGGAAGATTTACATGTGGTTGATTATTTTGTTGGCACGATGGAAACTGCAATAGACTAGTTGGCACTTGAAAAAAGGTGCAGATTTTCTTTTTTTTCAGAGGCAACTGCTTTGTTTACTCTCTGTCTTTACACATGTAGATCAAACTCGTCTCAGATTTTGAGATGATACTACACTGAAGACGACCATTTTTTGAGGCTTTTTTCATCCACTTAGCTGAGTTTATATACCAAGAGTGAATTTGGCTCGCGTCTTCTGCTATGCAGGTTATGGCCATGTGAAGAAGAAGAAGGTTTATTTGATTTCTGTCACACTGATACTAAGCATAGGAATGGCAGCTGGGGTCATAAGCAGAATGAAGGAAAGATTTGAAGTGTAGGGTAAAGGACATTATTACCTGAATGGTTTGGGTTGGAAGGAACGTTAAAGATCATCTAGTTCCAACCCCCCTGCCCTGGGCAGGGACACCTCCCACCAGCCCAGGCTGCTCCAAGCCCCATCCAGCCTGGCCTTGAACCCCTCCAGGGATGGGGCAGCCACAACTTCTCTGGGCAACCTGCTCCACTGCCTCAGCACCCTCACAGGAAAGAATTTCTTCCTAATATCCAGTCTAAATCTACCCTCCTTCAGTTTGAAGCCGCTACCCCATGTTCTATCATTACACTCCCTGAGTGTAAGGGATCAAGAGTCCCTCCCCATCCTTCCCGTAGGCCCCCTTTAGGTACTGGAATGATTTTGGGAAGACAGTCTGGGGTATCAGGACTCCCTTCTACCATGACATCCACAGACCCAGAGGGACAAAGGCTCTACTACACTATATGTTCTGGTGCTGAAAATGTCGTCAGTGTACTGCTGCACTTCAGATGCCTATCTCACGAATTTAATGGTATTAAAGCTGTTCCACACGCCTAGCCTGTGTTTTCAGTCTGATTCTGGTCTATTAAACGCTATATTGACATATGACCTTTCTACTTATCTGGCTACTTCTGGAATGCAATGTAGCCTTAGCTCTTTGGCACAGAACAAAAGGTTTTCTGAAACGCTGTTTGCTCATGGCTACAAATAACAAACTTCAGGTGATTAGCAAGGTTTTGGCAAGTCCTGCAGATACACAGGGTATTTCAGTGTGTGACGTGGCATTTGCAGAGCTGAGAGATGGAGCATCCTATAGAGAGGCTCTTAGTCAACTGTGCTGTGCCTAATCTTTCTAATACAGCCCATAATGTGTAGAGAAAGATCTAGATAATGCAAGAAAACAGTTATTTATCTGGGATTAGCCTACATAGAACATTTACACTGAGCAGAAACTAGGCTGGAATACCATTCCCTTGTAAATGGTGATGATGAATTGTGACCTGATCCCAAAGTCTTGTGAAGTCAAAAAAGCCTTTGCAGTTCCTTCAGTGAATGGACTTTGGGCCCTGGACTTTGGCCTAAGTGGACCCTTCGGACCCCTGGACTTTGGCTTGCTACTACAGTTCATGTCTATCAGTGTTCTCGTTGCAAAGAGGAAAGTCTTAGTTTAAAAAAAAAAAAAAAAAAAAAAAAATCCACCCCAGCCTCCCAAGCACCCAAGTGAGCATACCAAATAAGCAGAGTGCAATTAATACCATATTTGTAACAAACTCTCAGGTTGGCTAGTTATCAGTGCCTACTTATGAAGAACAGCCTGCCTGCTTTTCCGAATCCCTGCTCTGCTAGCCGTGCACACGGCATTTTCCTGATGATTTATTATGGAAGGAGCTACGGAGTAATCCTTAGTAAATAGATTTATACATGTGACACTCTACTGAATGGGAGATTTATACTTGGCTATTCCATCGCTGCTTATTACCATATGATGTTTCATTGAATGCAATTATATGTCTGCCTCTACTCTTTAAAGGCGAGAAAGGTTTCGCGATATTCCTATCTTCTTCTGCTCAGCAGAGCCTCACAAAGAGGCGCTTTCCAATGTGATGGAGGGGCTTCCTGCTGGCTTTGTCCCTGGTAGGCCTGGTTGTGTGAAGAAAGCTGGGTTTTGGCTGTTGGTAAGACTGGTAGTACTGCAGTGATGAAGGTGTTCTGGGAGTTAAGCGTAACTTTGCCAGCCGCCTGAGCTCCCGCAGGGTTTTGAACTGACCTGGTCTCACAGGCTTCTAGTTGGGAAGGTCCTCGTAACTCTTACAGGTCTGATAGGACACATAGGTCTTTCCTGTTGATGAATTTAGTTTAAACTATTCACCACAGAACAGAGTATTTCCTCTGACATAAGGAGAATGAGTTAGATTTTTATTAGCTGGCATTTTTCACCTAGTTTCTTTGGCGCAGATCTTACTACTTACTGCTGCTATCTGCTACGTTTTTAATCAGAAAACATTCTCGCTAAACTAAAATTATTTCTTTTCCACTTTGGAAATGAATAGGATGTGAAATCTTTTCCAAACAATGGCTTAAAGCAATGGGATCTGCTGGGTATTTTGCTTAGTACGAATATTTTGGGAGGCACCCTGGCTGTACTGAGGTTCATGGCAAAACTTCCCTTGACTTTGGAAAGACTAGGATTTCACTTCTTATTTCCAGATTGCCCGTAACTTTTCATTCCTGGCTGGTGCGTATTGCATCTTTAATGATTTCCTTTTGACGTGGCTTTTAGAAACGGTGACCCTTTTTGTCCACGGTCAAGCCCTGTGTGGCTGCACCCTTGTGCTCTGAGGCCTCATTCATAAACATCTCTCCAAACGCGGCTCTTTATCCCGTGTCCAGGGATGCGAGAGAATCCCAAACAATAGCCAGGCTGAGACAAAAGCAGGCATTGTGGAGGGGGCGCTGGGGCGGGAGCGTGGAGGGGCCCGGGAGCCTCCGCGAGCTGGGACCATTGTGCCCGTAATTGGATTTCTGCTGGCGGTGGGCAGCCGGTGGGAGCGGGACCTGCCGGAGCAGGCATCCCCGCCGCAATAAACCTGGCAGTGATTGGAGGAGGCAGATGACCTTTAAAGCCCGTGTTGTTGAGCGAGACCTAATACGGTACAAATGCACCAGGTTGCAACTTTATTAGTGATTAGACACAGAGATAAGCCTCAGCACATTGCCTAATCTGTAGAGCCTAATTCCAGGCATTGAAGCCAGGGATGCTGATGCAGACCGAGCGCCCGGTCACTCTGAGTGAGCCGGAGCGACTGCAGACAATATGATAGGGAATTTCTGGATAACTTGGGTCCAGGGCAGATTCTGATCAGCCTCAGCTGTGGGGGTGCTGGAACAGGGAGGCAGGCCCTGGAAGTGTGGAACAGGGGAGAGAGTTATACAGTTGTTGTCTTCAAACCCAGGTTAACTTCTGTGACAGCTGAACAGAAGAGTATTGGCAGTGGGCAAGGACTGGTCCTTCCTGACAAAAATTAGGTGAAGGCTACAGCCTGAAGCAACTTAACAAGTGGAGCCTTGAAGGGTGAAACAAACTCTTCCATATTTCCATTTATCCATCTGAGGCTGTTCCTGGCTGTTCTGGAGCTATTCTGAGTTCTTCTCATCTTCCTCTGGACAGGGTTCCCTTTCCTGCAGGCCAGGGTAAAAGATTAGATGGGTTTGGCCCATGGCGATTGATCCGTGATCGATGTTTTAGGCTGTGGCTGAATGGTGCTAATGGGTCTGCGTGAATGGTGGTGGAAAATGTTAGAGGTTGCAAGCACGGATGAATCGCCGTAGGCCAAGGGTTAAGGCTCTTCTTGACAGCCCAGCAAGCACGGTGCTGTGGTGTGCTCTGTTACTGGATTTCCTCCAAGGATTGCTCCTTCAGGAGCTTTGGCCTCATGGTATGCTGCAGAGACCTACTGTTTGGTGCCATCCTTTAAAAATAATGTGGGAGCCTCCCGTAGGATTGTATACAGAACTTGGTCTGTGTTACAAATATATGCATGGAAATGTTTGGCAGATTCACGCTGCAAATCCAGACAAGCCCATGCAACCCTACCTTTTAAATCCACGGCTTGGAAATCTACCTCCAAGAGCCACTGCAAACTTCTGTACCCTGGACTTTCTTGGTGGCATCTGCCTTGTTTTCAGACCCACCTAGACAACCAGACAAATATGATCTGAGAAACCAGCTTGCTAATAGCCATACCTTCTTAACTTTGTTGATCAAAGGAGCTCTTTTTGACCTTTATTTGGACACACTGGCATTATACTAATCCCACCCGATCTCTGCAGTGACAGAGTGACCTAGTGGGGTGTTTCTGAATCTTGGAAAATCATGTTGTTAAAGTTAACGCATCTCGCTGCCTTTGCCCCTTGCCTCCAGGCAAAACCCATTTTGGGATTCCTGCTTCTCTAGTTTTCTCTTAGCCCTTTATAACTGTGTTGTGACTTGTATTTTGGAACAACTGGCTCTGTATGTTGGGGTGAAAAGGGCTGAGAAGCTTCATTTGCTGTAAAAGAAGAAGTATCACTGGGGTAACATTTAACGTCAAGAGGTGGCAATCCGCAGAAATTTCCCAGGAGAAGCCAAAACCTCGTCCTTGTGATGTTAAATACTCCTAGTTTGTCAAGAGGTAGTTTGAAGATGTTAAATACTCCAATGGTCCGTTCAGAACTGGGGAGTGACCTGGCCAAGGCTGAGCTGTGGGTGAGACCTCTGTAGGTCCCAGGTCAAGGCCCCTGTCCCTGGGAGAGCACCTTGTTGGACCAACGTGTCAACTTCCCTGCGGCCTTGCATTGTTTTCCCTTTTATCACCCAGCCAGGGCTTGTTGTCTGTCTGTCTTTTGCCTCTATAGAGTTTTGGAGAGGAGCCACTGCCTTCCCTTTCTGTTCAAGGGAGCTCTGCATTAACTAGTCCCCTCCTCTGGCTAAAAAGGTGTGAATCTGAAGAGGAAGTTTCTGTTACTTTGAGCAAATCTGGGACTGAGCCTTAGTTGTTGAGGTCAAAATCTTTGGGCAGCAAATAGTGATACAAGCTGCATGTCTGGTGCCAGGTGGCATGTCCAAGGCCATTGAGGCATCTTCCCTGTGGGTGTAAAATGAGTATTATTCCACCAACCTTGTGTTTCACGCATCACCTTCCCCCAGGGTGGGATTAAACTTGATTCTGGGCGTGCTTGGAGGAGGTGAAGTGGGGAGTGAGGGCAGAGGAGAAGCTGAAATGAGGAGATCACACCTCCGTTGCTTGTCTGCAGCGGGTGGTATGTGTGAAGATTTCCCGGACTGGTGCAAATTTTGGCTTTGCACATCTGCTGTTTTTGTTTTCCGCTTGCACCCAAGGCAGAGCACGCTTTGCTCCAGAGCAACGTTACTGCCGAAGCAGACACCTCTTGTGCCATACACTTCTGCTGGAGCTGATTAGAGCAGGGTTGGACCTAAAGCCTTTTGCAGCAGAAGAGAGGAACTCGTAACTCCTTGCTCTCTGTTCTCGTAGAAGGTTGGCAGTTGTAACAAGATGGTCTTTAAGGTCTCTTCCAACCCAAAGTATTCTATGGTGGTGGTGTGACTTCTTCCCACCCACTCCCTTGGTGGTAAGGGCAGAAGGAGCAAGAGCATCGGGAGATAACTTGTATTCCCCTCGTGAGAGAGCCTGCGTGTCTGGGGAGGAGGCTTACTCAGCAGCCTGCTCTCCACTGCCTGCCGGCATCTCCTTTCTCTGAGCCGGCAGCGTTGCCCTCCTCTCTGCACAGCCCCTTACCCACCCGCGGCGATGGGGGCTCCTGGGGCACGCCGTGGGGCCGGGGGAATACTTTGTTCGCTAATCTCCAGACAGCGTGGCCTTAGTTAAATAAATCCATGCCTATAGGCAGCTTTCTGGGGCTCATTATAATACTAATTCAGTTGAATTCCTAATTAGAGACCAGTGGTTTTTTTGTGGGTATTGGAAGTCAGTGTAACTTTCTTAGGGCGGAGGAATCAGCCACTGAAAGCTGCTTTGGGAACCAAGGCTGAAATGAGATCAGAATCTAAAAAAAGATGCTTGTAAAATAAACCAACTATTTTACATGTGCATATAAAGCCAGTGTTTTACTTCAGATGAGCCAGGGCATGGGATTGTTCTATTTTATTTTAGTTGACTTTTTGTGCACGGTCAGGAAGAGAACTGGTAGGCACTGCCGTAGATGAAGACATGTCTCTGCCTTGAAATACAAGGAAGGATCATTTGCAAGCCCAAATCCAGTTTAACTTCTTCGGGTTAGGTGAGAGGGCTATCTGCTTCAGATAATTTGAATTAAGATTAAATAAAGACAGCTTTCGGGAGAGAGAGAGAGAATCTAAAGCAAGCCCTGCCTGACCCCTTAATATCTGCAAAGAAATCCCAGCAGTATCGCTCTTTGACCATTCAGGGTTAGATTTGTCCAAAACAAGCAGAACTGTGATTACAGCCCATGTATTTTAATTTTGTAAATTGGAAGAAATAATCTGTCCACACTCTGCACCATGACCTGGCTTAGGCTGATGATCTCTTCTATTTATATTGCCTTTTCTGTTCAAAAGGGCTACGTGGCAAGAGCTTAGTTCAGGGAGCGTTTGTCCATGTGTTTTTGTGTTGGTGTTGCACTCTATCATTGCTCTAATGGACCTCTGGAGGAAGGTGATACAATAGGTCGTGCCGGCTATGCACTTAAATAATAGCTCTTTCAGGAAGGAAGTGAAGAATAATTTATGTACAGGAAAGCAGGGCAGTTATACGGAGAGCCATAAAAATAGATAAGCTGTGATTCCATTAAAATTGTTGAGCCAGTTCCTATAGCAAGGAGTTGCTTGGGCTCTGCGATTCGGTGATGCCTGCTGGTGCCCTACCGCGCGTGGCCAGCAGTGACAGCTCCGAGGGGAGGGAGGGAGGGAGGGAGGGATGGATGGATGGAGGGATGGATGGATGGATGGATGGATGGATGGATGGATGGATGGATGGATGGGGCTCCAGGAGCTTGGGCACTCAGGAGGACACAATGTGATGTTGAGCCGGCCAAAGCCCAGGGGTTGTTCTGCCAGCGCCGAGCACTGCCAAACACATGCATCCAGCAGCCCAATGCAATCTCCTTGCAGATGCGCTGCCAAAATCCCACCATGGTCAGGGTTTGTTGAGGAAGAGGACGTTATCCCCTAAGTACAACTTTGGCGTGAGGGGCACTGCTGGAGCTTGTTTATACCAGGGTAGGACCATAAACCGCGACCTGCCTTTTGATTGTACCAATACACTCGCTCTTGTCTAAATAGATTTGTGCATTAGCATGCTTAATTATCTCCTGGACACTCTCAACTTTTGTTTGGATAGCCTTGCTTTTGTATTTAAAAGTAAATAAATACTGACCGAGTAGATCAGGCTCCATCTGGGTTATGGGGCTGAACAGGAGGCTGTGCCGTGGCTCTGCTCCCGTGAGCTCCTCAAATAAACAGAGACCTTCTCAAGGGCTACCGGGAGAGCTCCCCCACCGCTAATTTTAAAAGTAACCTATAAATCAAAGCCTATCTCTCGCTTTCCTCCCTTTGGCATTCCACTTTTGAGGGAGGTTTACTTTTGCGATGCACAGCTGCAGTGTCAGCTTTTGATTACTCCTTGCCTTTAGTCATAGAGATATATTATTTAAGTGTAAATACATTTGCAGGAGAAGTGGTATCCCGTGTTTAAGCTGTTAGGAAGCGGTTGCTGTTTATCTTGTCAAAGAAACTTCTTACCCCTTCTTCTGCGGGCTTCACCTGAAACCCCCAGCCCCTCTCTCCCCATCCACCGTGTGATGGGACCCCCCCCAAAGCCTCTCAAGCTGGGCAGACATGAAAGCAAAGAAATCCCAGCTGCATTCTTGTAAAGAAGCCGACCACCTATGCGATGGGGCACCTGGGCGCCTAGGTCAGCAGTATATTTTGAGAAGGCGGATTACCTGTGATGGGGCCGGGGTTTACATTCCCGTGCGGCGGGGGAGCAGGTAACGCAATCTGGTACCTCTGCCCGCGGCCCCGCTGTGGCTTTTCTACTAAAGTTCACATGGTAATTTTAAACCATGGGAAAACCATTTTTTTTTCCCTCTCTCTCTTTGAAGAGAATTGTTAGTCACTTGAAGTCTCCTCCCTCGTTCCTTCGCTGAGCGCATCAGCCCTCCATCAGATTGCGGGGAGCCCACTGTTCCCAGGGCGGCATGGGAAGGGGTCGGATGCTCGGGGCAGAGGGGGCTGGCATCCTTTTTCTCTCCGGTTAGACTCATGTGGGCACGCTGGTCTGTGTCTGCAGGGGGAGTGGGAATGCGACAGACACATTTCAGTTATCCCCGGATCAAATGAAGCAACATTTTAGAAGAGGATTTTTGCAAATTCACAAATTACAGTTATGTCAAGAAAATACTAATTGCCTGCAATTTTCCCTCTATCCCTTCTCACCTCCCAGTGTATCTGTGTTCCCTCACTGAATAATATTCCACCTCTCTGGAAATGCAGTCAGATGCCTGCACGTATTTCAATGGAAATGTCATTATTCTTATATACTGCCAGGTGTTATTGGCACAGGGGGGAAATACACAATTTAACAGATCCTTGGCTTAATAAAGAAGTGAAAATGATGCCTGATATTTTAGGGTTGGTTTTTTTTTTTTTTTAAAAGCTATCCTTGCTCTCCTAGGAACAATGCAAATCGCTCTAAAGTACTTGCATTTCAATAGCGCTCTCTTCTTTTTTTTTTTTTCCCCCTCAAAATACTGAGATGAGGGAGATCTGATAATGCAGTCCAGGGTGGAAAACCTTGATAACTTGAGCAGTTAATATAAAACGAAGAACAACACATACTGTGTTGCATTAAAAGATAAGGCTACAAAGGTGTGATGCCTTTTTTTTTTTTTTGGTGGGTTTTTCTTTCGTTGAGGCGCAAATTCGTTGCTGGTGGAATTGCACCTATGATGAATGCGTGCTACCTGGCCACGGATGCTTTTATAGATGTTATAAATACAAAGTCTTGCCTAGAAGGTGATGAGTGATAGCAGGAAGCAACTCTTGCGATTAATGTCATGTCTTTTTGAAGCTTTCTGCCTTTTTTTTCCTGAGCTCCTGGAAACTTTCGACCAAACTCCTCTCCAGACCCAGAGAGGGCAAGGAAATCCCCGCCAGCGGCGTGGTGCGTGGCAGGCGTGCTGCTTGCCCTTATGTTAAAAACACCCCCCCGCCCCAACCCCACCAAAACTAGAGCTTGTGCCGCTTCAAACACAAGGCAGGGCTGCAGAGAAGGGTATGCCGAGAATCTGACCCCGGGAGCTCAAAGCCAAAAGGGCAGCGGCGGGAGCGGGGTTATGGCCATCATGGCACAGCAGCTTCTGAGCTGTTTATTCAGTTGGTGTTTAATTAAAGGCTGGGGTGATTGCAGGCATGTCGTTATTTATTTATTTGTGCCCATAGAAGCTCTTTTTCTTTAGAAAAGTTTGTGTTTCTGAAAGGGATGTGACTTGGGTGTCGGAGAAGCGTGGCTGCCTTGCTAAAGGATGACCTGTGCCATTGGTTGCTCTCTGAGGGTCTCATCGTCTTTGGTGGGCTCGCTCTGGTAATAGTCTCACAGCTACAAAACTGAAGGTAATGTTGTTAAACTAGAATTAATTATCATAGACTCATGGAATGATAGAATCATTTAGGTTGGAAAAGACCCTTAAGATCATTGAGTCCAGCTGTAAACCTAGCACTGCCAAGTCCCCCATAAACCATGTCCCTAAGTGCCACATCTACCCGTCTTTTCAATACCTCCAGGGATGGTGTCTCAACCACTTCCCTGGGCAGCCTGTTCCAATGCTCGACAACCCTTTCAGTGAAGAAATTTTCCCTAATATCCAATCTAAAACTCCCCTGGCGCAACTTGAGGCTGTTTCCTCTCATCCTTTTTATGAGCATCTCCTTCTAATGGAAAATATATACTCAGAAAATGCTCTGGCCTGGTGAGGGAATATTGGTTCATTTAGTTTCCTTTCCTTGGCGCAGACCCCAGGTTGAAGCGCACCCTCTGCCCCAGTTGTGCCCCAGCCTTATTACTGCTGTTTCTGCTTCTGGTAGGTCAAAAGACCAATCCAGATACCTGTGTGATGCGGTTAGATCTGGGCTTAAATGCATGAGCATTCCCAAAAATGTGATGATAGATTTTTTTCTGAAGGGGTAGAGTGCTGTTGATCCATTGGTACCAGAGGATTTGTAGATATATTTTGCTTCTATGCAGCAAGCCCCGTGATCTTGATGACATCCAGGAACTTGATATTTCCGTGAGGTTTTCAGCAAGAATATTGAATTAAAATTCAATGGCATTCTGCTGTCTTTAATGATACCCAGGTGGAAAGTACAGGCAGGTAATTACACATAATTTTCACGTTTTTTTTCTGAGACAGACAACAATCTTCATGTATACTAGGATGAATGGCGCAGAACAATCTTGCATCAAGTGTGCCTTAATTAATACAAATGTTAACTACTCTTACAAATAAGTCACATTTAAATGTCAAACACTTGTTATTCATTGCCTGTGAGTAATTTTTCTTGCTTGCATATGTGTGAATTAAGCGTATGTTTTGAAGTCGTGAAGTATCCGAGGTCACAACTAAAAATAGTGAGTGTGTATTGTTTGTTTGCCATCAAGACTTGGAAGAAATTCTCAATTGCAGACGGTTTCTTGCTGCGTGGTGTTCAAAGGAGAGAGAAGAAGTGCTCTGAAGCGTTTGCGTGGTGCTATGGGATCTACCTGAGTGCAAACGTTTTTAGGTTGGGACGGGCTTTTTTACTTTTCATTCCAAATCTCTTTGTTTGTACAATCTGTGGTGAAATCATCGCTGCGTGGGTGTCCTTCCCAGGTGAAGAGCTGTGAATCTAGATATGCCACTTTGAAAAGGATGGGAGACAAAGCGGGGTCCTTCTGTTCACTTTCCCTTTGTATTCACCAGTGTATTTATCCTCTCATAAAATGATTAACAAAGAAATGATTACCAGCCTTTGCATTTAAATAGCCCTTATATGGAAATAAGCGGTAGCAGTTTGAACCCTGCAAGGGCTGTGTTGGCTTGAACTTTTGTTTCCTGGTAGTGTGGCTCCTTGTCGGCAGCACCAGTGTCACTGCAGCCGGAGGAGCCTGTCCTTCATGGGCCTTCAGCCGCTGGGTTGTTGGATCTTGCAAAGGGCAGAGCAGGCGAGGCAGGTTGCCTGGTGGCCCAAAATTCTCCAGCTCCTCATTGCTGGTGGGGATGCTTGGAAGAGTCCTCGGTGAGGGTGTTTGGAAGAGTCCATGTTGGGGATGTTTGGAAGAGTCCGTGTTGGGGATGCTCAGACAAGTCTGTGTTGGGGATGCTTGGAAAAGGCCATGTTGGGGATGCTTGGAAAAGTCCTTGCATAACCAGTCCTTGAAGCTATTTATCTGGAGCGGGTGTTGGTTCTTCCTCATTTAGGAATACCTCAGTCATAGCTTTTGCTGTTCCAAGAGGTGGAAAGTGAGGTTTTCCTGCAGTGGAAAGGGCAGCTTTTCTAGGAAGCCACAAGGCAAGTGCCAAGATGCTGCTTTACAGCGTGCTTTAAGGCTTTGAACAGCTGCTGCAGATGAGATGACCGGCTCATGAAAATGGGCCTGGAGACTTAATTCTCCTAGAGTCGAGTTGAGTCATGCCTGAGCTGGCTTTCCATGTCCTCCATGGCCTGGCTGTTGAAGCTGTGCTGGATGAGATGGAGATGCAGGGACTGAATAAGCCCTGTCAGCATTGGAAGCTGGAAATGATGCTCTGCAGCCAGGCATGCTACAGGGAAAAAGTATCCAGATTTTGGCCTCTACTTGAAAGCTTTTTGTATCCATTTACACCTCTTCACCGTAGCGGAGCCCCTTCTGATTTTACTCTCTTTGTGGAAGAGACTGGGAGGAGGTGAGGAGGGAGAGCAGGCGAGGAACGGCAGCGTGCGGAGGACTTTGCCTGGGGTTTAAGGTACGCCCAGCTCACCCACCATTCAATGAGAGAAGTTGTGACCCTGTTCGTGGTGTTAGAGGAAGGCTGCCAGGAAGAAGGGGACTGGGATGCTTGTTTTGAAGTGAAACTGTTCCTCAAACAGCCTGGTTTAGGGAGAGACTGCTGCAGGGACCCGGCTACCCTCCTCCCCCTGCCTGGCCCTCTGCTTCCTCTGATGCTGGGTGCTGGGACCTGGGAAGAGACCGCTGATTGTTTTATTGCTGGGTTTAGGGCTGCTGCTGGAGCTGTCTTGAGCAATGTGGCTTTGGGGAGAGTTAGCCTGTGCTTTGATTAGGCAATCTCTGCTTTGAGTAATAAAGAGCCGTAATTCTGCTGCACCGAGGGTCTTGCAAGGCAGACATCAGGGCTGGAAAAACAGATATTTGAGTCAAAGGATCCATCCTGGGTTGCCCAGTTCCTTGGCGCAAGGTAGGAAAGAAGAATTTCAGGCGGTGTTTCTAATCCCTTCCCACAGCGTGGCCCTGGGTGACAACAGAAGAAAAAATATTCAAGACTTTTCTCCCCTGTAATGAAAGAATTGAAGGGTGACCTCCTGGACTGTCTGTAACCTCCAAGCTTGTGAGAGGTGCTCTGGCAGATTCCCCTGCCAGCGCGGGTTCCTGCTTTGAAACGCCTCTGACTTTTATCTAATCTCTGCTAAAGCATCCTGAGTGATAAGGGATGTTTTTGTTTTCTCCATTCCTCCTCATGCTTTCCAGGAGGCTGTAAGTATTTCATAAAAACACAAAGCCCTGGGAGCTTTCATAAAAGCACAAAACACAACCTGCTGTTGGGTTTCCAATGGCTCCACTGGAATCTTTAACAACATGGTCCTGGTTGCATCGCGCGGAGGTTGGTGTATATCAGGGTGGCCATCCAGCTGTGAATTTCCATCCCATGAGCTGGGATCACAAGCTGATCACCCCACAGAGCCGCCAAAATGTGCCCGTGTCCTGCTCCGGGATGACAGACAGATGGACTTTAGCACCTGCCGGGCTCTGAAGCTGTGCTTATGGGGCCAAACTGGAGCTGCTCCCCCGGCCTGAGCCTTCCCCCGGAGCCAAGCCGGCAAAACGGGTTCAAACAGGCTGCTGCTGCTCATCTGCTTAATGTCTCGACACATCCTAATAGCACATCATCTGCTGCTGGTGGTGGGAAACGGGGCTGTTATCAGTGCTGGTGTCAAGTGCCTGGTCGCGCCGTTGAAACGGGTACAATTCCAGTCGCAGAGCTGACCCGGTTCATTAAAAATTGGGTGCGTGTATTTATTTATTTATTTTCAAATAAAAAACAAGTTGTTATTTGCCCAAAAGGGGTTGAACCCAAAAAAGCTCCCAGTCCTCAGCCGTTAGCTGTGGCTCAGTTGATGCCTTTGGGTTTCTTCCCGCAGCGTGTCCCCGCAGGTGGTTGTGAGGGTTCCCCTCTGGAAGGAGAGCCAGGAGCGAGTGCAGTGCTGGGAGGCAGGAGGAGCGCATGGTGGTGGACCTGCTCTGTTCTCACATGCTTGCCAGGGCTGGGAGGTGGGGAACGGGAGCCTCCCAAGGTGTGTCGCCGCAGCAGTACGTACCCGGCTCTGTGGGTTTGGTGCCTGCCTCCTGTGTTTTGTTTGTTTGCCGTAACCCGTGTAGTTATTCCTGGCTCAGGCGTAGCTTCAGCTGCAGGAACATGCCGTGCTTCAGCAGGAGTGTTGATCTGCTTGAGGGTAGGAAGGCTCTACAGAGGATATCTGGACAGGCTGGATGATGGGCCGAGGCCAATTAATTGTATGAGGTTCAACAAAGCCAAGTGCCGGGTCCTGCACTTGTGTCACAACAACCCCACGCAGTGCTACAGGCTCGGGGAAGAGCGACTGGAGAGCTGCCTGGTGGAAAATGACCTGGGGATGTTGGTCAACAGCCGTCTGAACATGAGCCAGCAGTGTGCCCAGGTGGCCAAGAAGGCCAGTAGCATCCTAGCTTGTATCAGGAATAGTGTGGCCAGCAGGACTAGGACAGGGATTGTCCCTCTGTACTCAGCACTGGTGAATGTCCAGTTTTGGGGCCCTCACTACAGGAGGAACATTGAGATTCTGAAGCGTGTTCAGAGAAGGGCAACGAAGCTGGTGAGGAGGCTGGAGCATGAGTCTTATGAGGAGCGGCTGAGGAAGCTGGGGTTGTTTAGCCTGGAGAAAAGGAGGCTGAGGGGAGACCTTCTCACTCTCTACAGCTGCCTGAAAGGAGGGTGTAGAGAGGTGGGAGCTGGTCTCTTCTCCCAGGTAACAGGCGGTAAGACAAGAGGAAACAGCCTCAAGTTGCACCAGGGGAGGTTCAGATTGGACATTAGGGAAAATTTCTTCACCGAAAGGGTTGTCAAGCATTGGAACAGGCTGCCCAGGGAAGTGGTTGAGTCATCATCCCTGGGGGTATTTAAAAGACAGGTAGATGTGGCAATTAAGGACATGGTTTAGTGGCAACTTGGCAGTGTTAGGTTAATGGCTGGGCTTGATCTTAGAGGCCTCTTCCAACCAGAACGATTCTATGATTTTACAGTTCTTTGATTCTCTGATCTCTGTGGCATGTTCTTGGTGGGAAGAGTGTGGTGGCGGTGGTGGTGAACACATGTGTATGCCTGCGAGACGGCATTGGAGTGAAGAGGGAAGGGGCTGTTTCTTCCTTGGCTGTCCCAGCCTTGTTACGGTGTTGTGACTTATGTGTCTTGAGACAAGGCTTTTGGCAGAAAAGTGGCATTTTTGGAGCTGGCTGGTCCAGTGGAAGAAGTTGTTGTTCTCAGCAGGGTGGAACCAACCCTTGCTGATTAGTGGCTCCACTGATCGGCCAATGGAGCAGGTCACTGATTAAGCACAATCAGCCGTGCTCACAGGTTGCCTGGATGAACTCTTTGCTTGACTTGACTGGAGCCAAGCGATCCGCTGCATAGAACGGCAGCAAAGGACGGCAGAGAAGCAGTGAGCGATGAAGATGCGGAGGAGGAGGAACATCAGCAAATGAGTCTAGAAGATGGGAAAACGTAGATGGGATCAAACAACATAAGTGCACAGCAAAGGCACGGTCAGACGTAGCTCCCCTTGAGCATAGGTGTGCGGACCCTCTCTCGCAGGCGGTTGGGGCAGCCCTGCGGAGGATGCCCTGTGGGATCTGTCTGCCATGGAGGGAGCGGATGGTCTCCCAGGTCAGGATCTGGCCTCCTAGCTCCCTTTGCACCAGCAGGAATACTGCCTGGGAAAGGACTGCTTGCTGAGTACTAAAAAAGAGAGCAGCAATGCAGCTGCCATCTCTTCAGTGAAAGAGTGGAGACTTCGGTGGATATATTTTTTTTTTTTGATCTGCATTTGGAAAAAAGATGGTGACGAGAAGCCTTTTCTGAAGCTTCTTGGTCTTTTCAAAGCCCACGGAAGATTTCCTTTTTTGCAGGTTCCAGCGATTTGAAAAGATGTGGGAAGGTAGGGAGTGATGCGCAGCACTCATCGAGGTGTGCGGGAGCTCCTTATACAGTGATGAGATTGCTCTCAAAACGCTGTCAGTGGTTTATATGTGGGTGGCTGTTAGCATCAGGCTTATGAATTGCTCTGGGATTTGAATAAAGTTTATATTTTTTTTAGGAAACGGCTTTGCAAGCCTTAATAAACAGTGTTTTATTGTCAGAAGCAAAGAATGTCCCAACTCCCTCATCCGAGGGCAGCGTCTCAGCACATCGCCTCTGTATTTGTCTGTGTCAGTCTGCTTCAGTGCCGCTGCCCCGCCGTGGGGCGAGAAGCTCCAGGACGAAAGCCCCAGGGCCTTAAAAGAGAAATCTCTTGTAATAAAACTATATTGCTTTCACACAAATGTGGAACCCAAAGCAAACTTTTCCTTCTTAACAGCCATTTAGAACAAGGTTTAATTTGATCTGGGAATAACTTTTTTTTTCTTTTTCTCCCTTTTTTTTCTGCTTTCTTTTTCTTTCAGAAATGATTTTATTTTTGCTTCAGCAGAAACCGGCCTCTTGTCTTCAGTTGTAAGGGTTGAGTTGTCGGCCGCTGCGCTCAGGCTGAGTTAAAGGTTTGCTGGGGGCACCTGAGGCTTTGGAGACCACCCTGGTTAACGGATGCAAGTCCCACCTGTCTTTGTGGGTGGGAGCTGACCTTGGGCTTGTTGCTTTTACAGTGCCTGGGGTAATGGGGCTGTAAACACTTCAGGAGACCTTAGGCACTTCCACTGTGGAAATAACAATTAGGTGTTGTGCACAAATCCAGGAGAACATGGGCAGATCCCTGGTGTGTACGCGGGGAAGGTGGGATGATGGTTGGTCCCAGCGTGAGACGGGGATGCTCCACCACGGTGGGTACCAGTGCAGGATCAGATGCACTTGGCGCAATTAATCTCTGAGCAGAAACGGGGAGGCAGCCCTTCCAAGGCTCCCGCGGTTCCTTATGTGTCCCTGCTTTAGCTGTGATGCCTCCAGTCACTTGGGGATGAAAAACTTAGCTTTATTCTTATGTCTGAACAGCAGCTCAGACAAGGCTTGTTGTCTGTCACTAGGCTTGTAATGCAAATAACAAATACATAATAATGATATTTAAGCAAAAGGTTGGTAGCAGGATTAGGATTGCAGCCTGGGTTCTTTTTGTTAATATTTCCTGGGGTTTTGTTGTTAAGTAAATGCTCATGGGCTCTACCTGACTGCTCGTCACACAGCATTGACGGAGAGGGATTCTTGTGCATTAGTAGCATGTCTTATAGAGGTTCCTGAGGTGAAACCGTGCAGCTCTTTCACTTCAGAAATGCTCTGTTCAGTACTTCTGGGGGTTTTGTTTCCCACCATTGCTTTGTCCATGTAAGACTATAACACTGGCATTTAATGTGATTTGGAGCTTTAAAACAGGCTAAAAGCTGGCTAAAAGCTTATGACCATCCAGGTTACTTCCTACACTTTGGGGGGAAAAGCAGGAGTTTGAATTTTTAAAATCCAGTTTATTTATTCTATTAAATGCTGTTCATTTATTTTGCTGAGTTCAGACTATCGGCCTCCCTCTAGAAGCAAGGTGCCAGATTTGTAACTGTATTTGGGGAGGGGGCTAGGAAGGAGCCCCAGGACCAGGCGATGTTCCCAGCCCCATGCCAGGTCTCCCAGCCGCAGGCGGTGGGTCCCTGAGGGACAAGGCTCTCTTCTGCCATCCGCTTCTTTTGTCAAAGAAGGTGGCCAAGGGGAGCTGGTGCTGATGATTTGGTCCAAGCCAGGCGGAGGCAAGTGTCTCCTGCTCGGAGAGGTGCGTGGTGGCTCATGTTGATGCGGTTTTAGTCCTTTTGAGCAGAAAGGGAAAAGGAGCAGTTGCCCGACTCTGGTTGTGTCCCTGCTTTAGCCCCAATGGCCCTTTGCTCTTCTCCTTTCTGCTGCTTTCTTACCCCCTCTTGTACAGGTGTGGAAATAACCCAATTCGGGGAGAGTAGGTCTGTAGACAAATCTCAGCGATGTCTAAGTGCCTCATAGACATTGAAGGAAAATTGAGTTGAGTACCTAAATGCTCTTTGAGAATGAAGGCCATTGCTCCGGTGTTGTAATAATTTTAGTGAATTATTTCCTGTATCAGTTGGGTAATATCCAGAGTCTCAGACATAAAGCAGGGACTGATCATCGCGGCAGCAAAAACATTGTGCCTGCTCCAGAACATTTCCATTTAGAGATTGGAGATACCAGGCACCTACTGGGACACATTGTCACTATATGCCCCATCCCTGGAGGGGTTCAAGGCCAGGCTGGATGGGGCTTGGAGCAGCCTGGGCTGGTGGGAGGTGTCCCTGCCCAGGGCAGGGGGGGTTCGAATGAGGTGGTATTTAAGATCCCTCCAGTCTAAACCATTCTACGATTCTATGTTTTATCACCTGGCCCTTACCAGTGTTTCAATACCATTTTGGGGAGTGCAACCAGTAACTCTGCATTTGCATTGGTTGGTTTCTTTTTTTTTTTTTTTGCAGTCAGTTTTCCCCTAGTGATTCTCTGAAGTAAGGGATGCAGGAAACTGCAGATCTGGCAATCCCAATCTTGGATCCTCTTGACCCTTTCAAAAATGGAACAAACATTGTCTGACGCTTTAAAACCTTCTCCCCCGCAGGGCAGTGTGGATGGGAAGCTGAGCGTGTTTAGTTCTCGCAGAGCTGAGCTCTTAAATTGATAGTGCCTGTAGTTATGTGTAGCTCTTGTGAAGGAAAATAAGAGAAACATCTTAAATCTTTAAACCTCTCAAGGCCATCCTTTCCCTGCCATGCTGTGAGAAGTGTGTAGCTCTGTAATATCAGAAGAAATCCTACATGAATGTAGCCATGCCAAGATGTGCTTACAGGTAAGAAGCCCTGTCATACTGGGCATGAACCAGTGCCTGCCAGGGTCACTCGTGGGGGTCTTTCAAGGGTCTTTCTGTGAGCTGTTGTTAATGTAGCTGGCTTTGGAAAGCATTGCACATGTTTCAGAAAGCCACGGAATGATGCTGTAGCTGCTCCGTTCATGCCATGTAGATCTCGAGGATTATTTGTTTCTGTGCTGAAATATTTTTTTCTAAGATAACAGTGGTCGGCACGTATGTCTGACCAGATCTGCTTTGAGTTCTGGATTGAATGCGGGTTGTGCTTTCATTTTATTTAGATTTGGTTTAACTAATGAGAAGCACAAGTAAATGTTGTTTGTTGCCTAGAGGGAGATCTTGAATGCGGATCATTAAGAAATGGGGTCAGACAAAGAAGAGAAGAATATCACTGTCCCCAAACTGGAACTTGCAAACCCGTGCGCTCCCCACAGAGCTGGAAATCTTCTGTCAGCACGGATCCGATCGTGATGGTCTGCAGTGCTGATGGCAGTGCCTGGCTTCAGGGTCTGTGCCATCCCTACATGTCACAACCACTGTGTTTCAGAAGGCTGGATTGCGTTTCCTCCTGGAGAGTTTGTCTGATTGCTCACAGCACATAACGATTTGAAAATGAGTTTGTTTTTTAGTAATAAACCTTTATGGCTTTTGCAAAGTGGGTCTCTCCAGGCTGGCTGGGGCAGAGGACCAGTTCCAGCTGACCTCTGGTTTCGGAAGACCGCCAGCCACATGGAGGTAAGACGAGATTGTCAGGAAAAAGGGAAATAAAAGGGTTTTCTCCCAGTCATTCTGAAAGCCCACAGCTTGGCAAAATATATGTTTCTCCAAAATTCTGAAAAAATATTGAATTAATGTAGCTCTAAGTTATGTGAAATGAAATCCAAAGGCATTAATTAGAATTCTGAACCATATGGTCATGCGAATCCGGAGACCCACACAACTGCATTTTCATATCTGATGTTGACACATTAAAATTCATCAGTTTGTAGCCAGGGTTGTCTTAGTTAATTTAACTAATACCATAACATTCCTGAGATGCATCATTACACCTCATCGTGTAAATATAAACCAGGATGATTAGGGGAGAACCACTCGCTTCACAGAATTAATATAGCTGAAAAACTGCTTACAATTTAGAAGAATTAAAATAAGATACTAAATGTGTCTCTTTATGCCCCCGTGTTAAAGCCAGACCTTTATTAGTTTACACAGTACCTGATTTCTGAGGGTGTATTTTAGCCAATGGCTTGTTTGCACTTGTTTCTGTGCCATCAGATGGTTGTGTATTCGAGGCTGCGATGCAGGTCCTGAATGGGAGCTTTAAGGAGGCGGTTGTTCAGCTTGGTTGGCTGAATTGGCATCTTAGCTTCAGAAACGTGCGTTCTCCAGTATGAGCTGACCATTGGAGAGTTGATGCCCTCAGGAGAGGGAACTGGAAGGAAAGCCAGCATTTCAGCTGAGATGCTGGCTGGGGGTTTGCTTGAAATATGCTGGAAAGCAAAGCTTGGCCCACTTCTATTTTTGACCGGGAGCCTGGTTGGACCTTCTGTGTTTGTGTCTGATCTTTGGCATGGGGAGGTGGAAGAGGCTTCACTCCCCTGTTGTGCATCAGTTTAACTGGAAACTGTCTGCTCTGAGGTGAATCTAAGGCAGATGCATGTCACAAGAGAGTTGGGTTCAAAAGGTTGATACGCTCTTGATATCTGCTTAGACACTGGTTTTTTTTTTCCCCCTCGTTGGTTAACTGTCATGTTTTTGTGTCTTAGATCTCTGTGCAGTCTATGCATGTGCGAGGAGACAGAACACACCTCTTGTGATTACAGCACTCCGCTTGCAGACATATGGGGCTCGCAACAAAAATGTTCATGGAGATTCTCTGGTTGCCCAGAGAGGTGGTGGAGGCTCCATCCCTGGAGACATTCCAGGCCAGGCTGGATGAGGCTCTGAGCAACCTGATCTAGTTGAAGATGTCCGTGCTTACTGCAGGGGGGTTGGATTAGATACCTTTAAAGGTCTTTTTCAACCCAACACATTCTATGATCCTTCCCTCCATTTGCGTGTACAAGGTTGGGGCTCCATTGGTGACAAGCTGACCAAGGGACACCAGTTCAGGAGAGCAATGGCTGCACTCCAGGGTTTTGTGTGGTTCTCTGACAACTCCGATGTCATTTGGAAATCTTGTCTTTGTGAGCCCGACCAGCTGTGCTGGACCTCCTCCAGTATGCAGAAGACAACATGCAAAGCAGATGTGATCCTGTGGTCACCTGTTTTGTTGGTAGGCATTTGGGACCAGCCTCCTATGGAGCAGTACATCTGGGAGGACTGGACTGAGCTTGAAATTGCGGACGTGAAGAGCAGGTCTCAAAGCAACCAATTGATTTGAAAATTGTGGTATTGACTGGTGAACCACTGTTACTAATTGAGTAAGCGGCAATAGGACATGAAAGAGTCTTCCAGGGGACATCTAGCCCAGCTCTCTGCCCTGAGGCAGGACCAGCTCATATCTAAATAGATGTTTCTATAGCCTGGTCTTGAAAACCTCTGCAGATGGCAATTCCATAACCTCATAGGCAATGACTTACACTGTGGCCACCGTCATTCCCAATTGGAAGGCTTTTCCTAACCCCTAACCTCAATCTTCATCATTGCAATTTAGGTCTGGTTTTGCCTTGTCCGATCTGCCGTGGGAAAGGAGAACAGGTTATTCACTTCTTTCCAGCTACTTGTCATGTATTTCAGAGATAGTTATCATGTCTATCCTCAGTCTTTGCTAGACTAAACAACCTAGTTCCTTCAGTCATTCTTTGTAGGTCATGTTTTCTAGGCTGCAGAGAAGTCTTGTTCCCCAGTGGACTGTCAAATCAATCTGCTTCCTTGTTTTGAAGCGTTATGCCCCAAACCAGCTGGCTGTGCGAGGGCGATGCTAAGCAGAGAGGGAGGAGTTGGTAGAGGGTGTCTGCTGGTCACCAGGAGCTAGCTCAGTGTGTCAGTCTCTACCGGGAATAACAAGCTCCTTGAGCAAGCTGTCAGAGCCAGGGGACTTGCTTCATGGCCTGGCCTCAGAGAGAGCGACCAAGCAGGTTGGTGGAGGTCCAGTGGAGTTTGCAGCCTGGGCTGAATGTCTTGGCAGGGCTACAGGGTCCCTGACGTGTGCTTGAGCAGGTCCTTGCCTTTGTACTCCCAAATTCCGTTTGTATTGTTACTGCCTTTTCTGTCAAGCAGAAATAGATGAAAAAGAGGAGGCTGAGGGAAGGGAGTGGAGTACTTCATTTCTCCCCTTGGCTTGTGCAGCGAGTTACCCGAGTTCCAGAGAGCCTCTCAAGCTTTGCCGCTTCAAAAACTTGGCGGGTTGCCATTGCTTTAGGAATTAATTTTTTCCCCTTTGCTCCTAGCGTTTCAGCTGGTTCCATAAGGAGCTGTTGGAGTATGGTGCGCGTGTGTGGACCTTGTGCAGTGAAACCAAACCAAGGGACCATCCGTGTCTTAGTGTGACACAGGTTGAGGAGCCTCCTCTGCCTTGAAATCACAGTTTATGCTTGGGCTCAAAATAGACCTCACAGAACGCGGTTGCATGGGAGGGAGCAGCTACCCAGCATGTTTTCTCCATGTTGCTCACCAGCCTCTTGTTCCTCACCACCAATCTGCTGTAGGTTACCTTATCCTCCTCTGCAATGACCAGGAATTCCAGCATCAAAGTCAAACCACCTCGTACCGCCACAAATACGGTACAGGCAACTCAGCAAAGCGAGCTCCCAAACCATGGCCAACAGGTACCTCGTAGCCAAGCTGCTTGCCCAAAGCCAGGCATCAAGCCCGTGTCCCAGCTGGCATTACCTGTGGCAAAGGAATGACTAAAGGAGCCCTCCAGCCTTTTTCCCAGAGCTGGGGAATCACGCCCCCGTGCATTCTTCTCTCTTCCCGTTGACGGATGCTGCTTCCGTGCTTTCCCTTCCCTGAGCGCGTGGGCCACGTGCCAGCCCCGGGAGTTGTGCAAGAGCCCAGCCTTGCCAGGCTGACGGGCCCGGGGATGTCGCAAGAGGACACGGGGCTGTTCTTGCAGCGTTTTGAGGGAATAATCCCATTTTCCCATTTCCTCAGTACCGGCAACAGTTTTAAAGGATGGAAGATAATTGCCCCGTGAAATAGTTCCTACCAGGTCTTTTGTCTCTGTCAGGTAGTCTTAAAACTTGAGGGTTTTGGAGGGAGAATTCCATAACACATGACTTATCGTCCCACAGTTCACGTGTGGATTCGACCTTGGAGTGTTTGTATGGACTCGGTGGAGCTGTTGAATACAAATGTGGGTGGGTTTTTTGTTTGGTTTTTTTTTTTTTTTCCGCTTCCTCGGTATTTGCTAAACACTTGGGCCTCGATCATCTGCGGACTGGCCCTTTCGGGCTGCACACGCCGACAAGCAAACTCTGCCCTTCGCTCCCCGCGTTTCTGCCCCCCTCCCCCGGCCACACCGCGGGTTAAACAATAACCCAGTCGGGACATTCATTACTCGGGTGAAGCATCTCTCGGAGCTTGAAACCAGGGCTCTGCTCCAATACGCGGCAAGATTTATGGCCTGGCGGATAAATTGGATTTAGCAGAGCTGAAGCTGTAATAAAATGATTGTATCGGATTGCAGTGTGTGTGTGTGTGGGGGGGGGTGGCAGGTGGGGCTCAGATACCTCCTGAAAATGTTCACTTTTCCATTCTCCCTCTCCTTTAAAACCTCGCCAAAACAGTGAGGAAAAACAAAGCAGATAGGTTTGGAAAGGATCACTTCTGACTGGCTGACTTCAGAAGGATGGGTAATTTTAAAACAACAGCGTGATTTCTTTGAGGTTGAACTGACTCGGGACATTTTTTCCTCCCCTTTCTCCCACCCCAAGGGACAGATTTTATTTTGTTGTTAAGTACAGGTCCAGCCTGAGGGGGAAAAACAAAAGTTTTCTTTTTTAGCTGGTTTTGGGGGATGATCCTCGTGGAGAATGCAGTCTTTGTGTTAAAATCTTTGAGAAATGGAGTATACCTTAGTAGTGTCTTTCTTTCTCTGCTCCTTCACTGTCCTGCCTTGAAACACCTGGTTCCTAAACCAGGGAAGAAGCAGCAGGAGAAGGCTGGCTGTAGAAGGAAAGGAGGGTGGAAGATCAACACAATCTGCCCACTCTATCCAACACCCCACTGGGGCTAACGCTTTGGATTGTGATTGTTTGCTGGTTTTGGAGAGAAGAGGGGATGTTACTGATGAAGGGCTGGCTGGAGACGGAGCAGAGCTGTGGACAGGACAGGCTGCACCTCGCTTCAAAACTCGCATTCAGGTTGTTGCTGCCCCTGTCTGAGTCGGTCTGTCACGGGCTAGGATGGCTTTTGATACGCATTTTGGGTTTAACCACCCATTATTAGTGTGGTCTCCCTGGCTGAGAATGGGATGTAGGATGGGAAACTGGTCCTGTTTATTCCTGGTTCTCCTCGATGCAGAAGAGATGTAGAAAGCTTCTTGGACATGGCTGTATGATGCAGAGCTCCCTGGGAGGGGGTGAGAGACAGCCATGTGCTGTAACATCCTTTGGATTAAGTGATCTCTTCCTGGAAAAAAAAGGAAGGAGGGAGAGGAATGTATCAGGGCATCGCAGAGAGGAGGGGTGACTCTTCCCCTCAGGGGCAGAGCATCTCTCCTTTACTGTGCTTCGGAGCTCCACGTTGCCTCCAGGAGCCTCCAGCCATGCAGACTAACATGGGTTACATTAATATAGTCAATCCAAAGCTTAATTTTACGAAGTGAACTGGATTGGGGAGGCGGGTCAACTTTCTCCCCACAACTAGTTTTCATTAAAATGATTTGGAGGGTGTGCCAGTACCTTGTCATGGAGCACAACCCAGGGACGGATGGACGGATGCCTGTGGGAATGTGAAGGCTGTAGCGGTGGATCTGGGCGTAACACAACGTCCTCCAGGGAAAGTTGTGCGTTGGGACTTGTTCGCTTGGCCGCAGCGCTATCCTGCTCTACTCGCTTGGGATCTGCCCGGCATTGCTCTCGGTTCTCCCTGCCACACCTTCCACAGGGAGCAGATAAGCACTTTTGAGGGATGATGTAAGTTTTTCCATGTTTGAGTGCTACAACGTTGATGTTAGGGCAAGAAGGCGAAATTGCATCCCACCTTACAATAAAGGGTGCTGCTCGGATGTATTTGACCACTTCGTTTCAGATCTTGTGCAATGTGGAGAAGCAGTTGATGTCCATGGAAAACAGGCAGTCCCAATAGAAATGCAATACTGAGTGAGACTGGTTGTCGGATAGGGTGCACAAGAGATTTATTTACATTTTTTTAATATATATTTACAGAGGTGATAGTAATAGCAAATCAAGTAATAGCAATAGTGGGTGCAGTCTGAGAGAGGCACGGCTGGACATTTTGTGGACACAGACATTTCTGGCATTGAGGACTATAGTCAATAGAAACCCTGCTCGTTCCATTAAAAATAATGTTCGTAATTGGTTGGTTCAGAATGCACCAGTACAGATCATTGCTTTCCAGAAGCGGCATTTTATGCTTTTCATTGGACATTGCTTACAGCATCAGTGGACAGTGCAAGGAGAAAATGTGCTCATTAGATATGAACTTAATTGAGAGTGACATGGCTGGGTATTAATATTAGTCTTGCCGCAGGCTTTTCCTTTCCTTTCCTGTGTTTATAGTTATGCTAGTAGATACCGAGCATGTTATCCATTTACTGAATTCCACAACAGCACCTTCAATAAAAGGGATAGATTTCCCATTTTTTTTCCTAAATGGAGATGCAGCATCAGATGTCCATCTCCTCCAGATGCGGGAGCAGGAGCAGCAAAGCAGGAGAGCAGGGCTCCGAGCACAGGTCACCCTTGCTACCGATGTGACCTTTTTTTTGATGGTATTTCTGTTTGCAGGAATCTGCATTTATGCTGGTAACGGTGGCTTATGGAATTTGACTTGGCATTTGTTTTGCTGGGAAACGGTCTGGTGACAAGAAGCTGAGGCAGATTTCTTTGGGGTCCTGTCCCTGGGCACCCCTGCCTCTTTCCCCTCCCCCATGAATGGGCTTGGGAGGATAAATAAATTAATTAGGCGAAATGGAGGGGTCCGTTTTCACTGGCAACAAGAGAAGCAGGCTGGGAAAAGGCGGGTGAGCAGGGGCTGTGATTGGCGTGGTGGGCTGTATAAAGAGCGGGATGCGCTCCTTTGTGCCTGAGAGGTTTTCCGTGTCAGGCAGAGCGAAGATGCCGGCTGCGTTGCTGTCGCCACTAATTCAGCTCTTTTTGGTACATAAGCTTTTTTTGGGTTGTTTTTTTTTTAGGGCATGCTTCTTTTTTTTTTTTTTTCTTCCCCCTGGTT
>VXBO01008297.1:69315-120985 GCA_013400135.1 Rhinoptilus africanus | reverse complement strand
TTTTTTTTTTTTTTCCTCCCCCCTGCTCTTTGTGCACAGCCCTGCGAGGGGGGACACGGCGCAGATGCGGGTCGCGGGGTGGTTTGCAGAGGGTCCCCGGCTCCACGCGCTCTCCTGCTGCTCACGGCCAGGACGAACAATTAACAGAGCGCGGTTCGTCACACAAGTCAGTGCCATCTGTGCAGGGCGCCTTGTTTGCCGGACAAAAGGATTTTGGAAGGGCTGAGGGGCTTTAAAACCCCTCAGTTGAATGGAAGAAAGGATGCTGCCACCTGCTTCCAGCCGCGCGCGGGAGCATTGTTCCCTCCCGAAAGGTTCAGCGTCAATTTTATTACCTGCAGCCGTGCCAGCGCTCGGCAGCACGAGGTTTTATTTGGGGACGGGGTAATAGAGTCAGCCATTCTGCCCGCTGCTGATAGGTTCTGTTTTGTTTATGTATGTTTTACAGGGTTCGGTCTGGCAGTTTTGTCTCCCGAGTGATTAAGCTGAATTATTGAAGGCCCTGAAATTAACACTGTCGTTTTTAATAATTAAAATAAAGTAAATCTCAGCCTGTTTCACGGGTTAGGTTATTTCCTCTTCCTGATTTTGAAGGTGCGTGTGAACTCGTTCGGAAGAATGTGAGCACTCAGGTAGCTTGGGTTTAAAATTTTGTTTAACAAAAATCTGGGGGAAAACCCTAGGTCTCATGTAAGGTCTCTTGAAACACCCAAGCCTTAAAAAAAAAAGGGGCGCAGTAGGTGGGAGAAGTCAGTGTCTGGTAGGCACTGCTGGTAGGAGTCTTTCTTGCTCACTGCTCTACACAAATAGTAGAGAATAAGAGTGTGTTGGAGAGTGTCTTAAAACAGGGAAAGAGCTTTACAGATAGATTATTTCAATTCTTTTCCTTAAGTTGTAAGACTGCCCTCACAATTTTTACTGGCCCGATTATATCATGTGTTCAGGGCTTTTAAAAGTTTTTCTTCAAACATTTGCATTTCATTTTTAGAGTCAATATTGGATTTTCCTGTTTGCTATGGATTTGGGATACTCCTCATTTGCTGTTTGGGCATTCCAGGATGGTAGATTTCAAGGAGCCCGATTTGGTTAACTCTAGTGTTAAGATTGACGTTCTGGCCTTCGTCCCCTAACTCTGGGCCAGCTGCACACAGCTCCATGTCTATGAATGACTCGGGTTTATCTCTCTTGACAAAGGTTTACAAAATCTGTCTCTTATCTTTCTATGCCGGGTTTTACCATTTCTTGCAGAGACAAGAGCCGTAGGTGTGGGTAGTGACATCCATGTGTGCGTGGGGAAGGGGATGCTCCCCGTGGAAGTGGTCAGACAGGGACTGAGATGCTCCAGTCCCACCAGTGTTGCCGCCTGCCTGGGGCGTGCATTTTGTGGCAGTGAAGGAACAACAGGAATCAGAGCAATGGCCAGGAACGGTCAGAGAGTAATTCAGGCTGGAAGGGACCTCAGGAAATCTCGACTCCAACCTGCTGCTCAAAGCAGGGCTGGCCGTGAGGTCAGAGGAGGTTCCTCAGGGTGTAGTTCTGTTGGGTCTGGAAAACCTCAAAGGCTGGATGGAGTCCATGCAGCCTCTCCGGGCAGACTCTTGCAATGCTGGACTGAAGGAACGAGGAAGCTCCGCAGGCCGATAGGTCTTTCTGTGTCTCTGCTTGTGCTTGCTGTAATACTTAAAGCCGCAGGGAAGGTCACAGGTGGGTTAGGAGAGCTGGAGAGCAGGAGGAGTGGCTCCAGCCCCGGCGAATTTGACTGGTTTGCCTGCGCACACCCAACCCTTTTTATTGATAAACATATTGTTATATTTCCTTGGCGACACAGTCTGTTATGGCAACAGCTGGCTCCAAGTTCCCAGCCTGCAGGTAAGGGAGAGGAGGTGATGGAGAGCTCAGTGTTGGCCAGGGCAAGGGCTGGGCAGAGGGGCTGGTTTCTCTAGAGGGGGGCGAAATACGGGCTGTGAGCTCCAGTCCCTGCGTGGGACTTCACCGGTGCTCTCAAAGTTGCTGGCTGCTGCGGGATGCTTGCCAGGGAAGGGCTCGGGGATGTGAAACGTCAGCAGCTCTTAAGCTTCAGACCGGTCACCACATGAAAGAGAGGAGCTGGTGCGCGTGTAAGGCGCTGGATCGAGCCTCGTGGGACTGGGGCTGGTCACAGACGTCGCGTGTGACCTTAGGCAGGTCGCTTGGCTTTGCTGTATCTTGGTTCCCGTTGGTGAAACGGGGATAGCAGGGCTTCTTCCATTTGCCGCGTCCAACGGGATCGTAAGCTCTTTGGGTAGTGGTGGCTCTGCTGAGCATTGCAAAATGGGGCTTCAGGCTCTGCTGGGGCTTGTCCCGGTGCTGGTGTCACAGCTAGCTCCAAGGCCACTGCTTTCAAAATAATGAGGATTGCCTTAGGAGCTAGGACACTTTTCCTAAAGCCACCCACTGGTGAGCTTGAGTGAGCCGAGGTGCCGAGCGTCTGGTGCCCTGCACTCACTATGGAACGGGGGATGTCTCCCCTTCCCTGGGCCTGTGGAAAGAGACCCTGCTCACATCTCTGCGGCTTTGCTGTTCGCATCTTGGGTTTGCAGAGCCTCCTTCTTCCCCGCAGAAGCAGAAACACCATCTTATCCCATTTAGGGTCCTGCATGGCACCAGGTGGCTCAGGCCTGCCTGGAGAGGGTTTCAGCATCTCACTCGGAGGACCTCTTTGGGCTGCGTTTGCCAAGCTCCGGGGGGAAGGGGGCTGGTAGGAGGCACTGGAGGTGGCTGCACCGTGGTCCCTGTCTCCCAGGGGTTTGCAAGCGTCTGCGTTCTTGCTCCACCTTGCACCTATTTATCACTGCAGAGCATTTGCAGGAAAATAAGAGGCATTCTGAAATAATGTTGTCGTAAAAGCACACATTTTAAAGATTTTTAGCTTTGTCTACCCTCTGGCCTGTGTTCCCTCTTGTTCCCTTGCAGAGGAACAGGCGAAGTGTGAGGGGATGGATCTCTTGGGCTGTGTGTGTTCCTGGGCACTATTCACCAGAGCGTCTCCCACACCCCTTACAAAGAAGCATTGCAGCATTCAGATGCCGAGCTGGTACTTCAGAAAGCTCCTTTAGATGAAATACTTGGCAAATCCATTTTCACATCTCTGAAACTGTGGGAAGATTTTTTTTTAATTGGAAAATCTGGTTCGGTCCCTTCCTAATTTTCAGGAAAGACTGATGGAAGGATTATGACCAACCCTAATTTTGCAAATGAGGTAAGGAAGCAAAGCCAGTATAATAAAACCACAGGGTAATGTGTCATCTTGTGCCTTTTCTTCACTCACCGGGCGCATACACTTTAGTTGTAATGATGTGTGAACTTTTCTCCAAGTAAATCTTCTGGAATATGTTTTGCCAAAGGAAAGAAATCTCAGTAATACCAGATCTCATGATATCTCCCTGCTGTTCGGGGCATGCAAATTATGGGCGAGTTTCTAATGTGTTAAGTTCCCACAAGCCTAAACCAAATCCTTAAGGAGAAGCCAGTGGGAAAGACATTTCCCAAGACAGCAAGACTTTTATTTTTCCTCCTAACCTTGCAAGGAGTTTTGGTTGGTTTTGTTTTTTGTTTTTTTTTTTATTTATTTTAAATGAACATCAATATTAGCTAAGATTCCTCCTCTTAGGAACATAAAGCGTGAACTTTCCCATTGTTGCCTGGACGCGTTGCCTGAGCAAGGACTGGTGGAATCATCCTGCTGGGGCTTGGCGCTCCCAGCGTTTTCCTATCGATGTCTTTGAACTGACTCCTTGGTGCCGAGCAGATGAAAGCCTGGGTGACCACGCAGGAGGGTGTGAGGAGCTGCCCGGGGGCGAGGGGGGGGCAGTGGGGCTGAAGTGCAGATGGGTGCTGCGAGAGCAGGTTTGGTGCCTCCTTTGGTGTCTCTCCAAGGCTGCAATGGCAGAGGAGAAACCTTGCTGTGGGATCCCACCTACCAGCGGTGAAAAAGCCCGACTCATGTCCAATTGTCCCTCTCTTGTGCATAGTCTTCCCAGGCCATTCCAAACTGGTGATCCCTGGATCTGGCTGATACACACTGCCTTTGTTATTTCCTGGGTTTCGGAGTGCTGCCTCCCATTGCAGTCTGGGAACCTGACGTGAAACATTTGCCCAGTGTCTTCTTCCCAGGTAAATATTGCTTTGGATGCTGCAGCTGGATTATGTGATGCAGATAGGTGGGGACGGTCTTTTTTTCTGCCAGAGGTAGAAAAGGAAAGTTGTTTCGCTAAGATAAAAGTGGGATTTTCTCCAATAGCTTGGTTCTCAGCTGTGTTATCTGTGGCAGCTGGAGCTCCGCTCTTGGGAGAAGAGGCAGCGAGTGAATGAGATGAGGTTTTGGAATACATCATTTTCCACCAGGGTTTTGAACAGTTCCCTGATCGCCGGGGGAAAGGGAGGGGAGGGGTGGGCTCTGTGCGCACCTGGGGTGGCACATGGGGGTGACCCGGGTGCTGGCTGTGCCTGTCCCCCCCGAGCTGCGAGCCAGCCTTGCTCTCCTCTTGCCATTGCCATCCCTGCACCCCCCCCAGCCAAGATGCAGCTCCGGGCTGTGTCCTCCTGCCCTCTGCGGATCTCACCAGGGGTTTGCTGTTGCCGTTGTTGGGGCTCTGCCACTGGCTGCTGGCGTCTGCAGGGCAGACGTCTTCCCCAGCTGCTAGACAGGCTGTTTGTGCTAAAATTAGAGCGGCGGGTTGTGGGTCCCCGAAGGCCGACGGCGACACGAGGGTCGCCATGGGGCTGCCTGCAGCCTGGGAGCACAGCTTGGCTCGGCACAGCGGTGGTCTCGACCCTACGGAAGAGTTTGTGCCCTTCTGCAGCAGTCTGATCGGCAGTTTGGGGGCCAAGAGGGAAGAGGGTGAAGAGTTAAAGTTTTCTGGTGTTTATCTGTGCTTTCTTGCCCTTGATGGTGCCCTTTACGGGCAAAACCACAGACAAGGATAACACGCGTGCATCATTTTCATACCATTAGTCATGATTCACAAAAGGTTTTAAAAAGTCAAGGATGACCCAGTAACGGCGGTAAACTCCCTGTGACAAACTTTCCAAGGGCTTTGTGTAATGAAGGCCCCATGGCTTTTCTGCTGATTGCAAAGCCCTTGGGTAAGGGCATAGCTCCTTAGCAAGCAGCCAGTCATAACAATATCCACAAAATATTTGGTTATGGGGTTTTTTAAATTATTGCCACTAAACTTGTGGATCTGGCATCTGAATATTTGAGATCCTCTTAAAAAAATGAAGACAATGGCAGTAAACCTGAAAAAAACCCAAAGGGAGTAAATCTTCACCCTGTGTCCACTGTCTAAATTAAAAGTAATTACCAAGAGCAAAAGTATTTGCATTTCAGTATTTGGTGAGTGACTTTTCCGACTGAGGGATCGTGAAGAAAATTCAGTTCAAGGATGAGCCCAACTCGGAGTCTGTTAAGTAGTGTCTGTCATCTTCCCTTCTTCAGTCAAGCTGCATTAATCTGTCTGAAACCTCACGTTCCCAAGGGCCACCCAGCGCTTGCTTTACTGTGGCAGTGACCTGAAGGAAAGTGTGTTACTTGTGCTATTCTGTAGAATAGCTGAAACTAAATTTTTCACCTAAGCAAACACATCAGTGAAACCAGCAGTTGAAGTGCTGGAGGATCCTAAGCCAAGAGGCACTTTTGTCCGTTGCCTCCATCCTGGACATGCCCATCACCGTGTGTGATCACATTTATCCAAAAGACCCGTTACCCCCTTGTGGGTGCACAGCTCATCTGGCAGTAGTGAGCCATGGGTACTCAGTTGGCCAAATTCATCCCTGCCTGAGGTCATTTCAGTGACTTCAGTGGAATTAAACCAGGACTGAATTTGCTCCTGAATCTTTATGTTTGCAAATTTATTTGCCTGCTGAAAGTTTTGCCCCTACTGCTTGCATTGCAAGGCTGCTCCTGAATCTCATACCTCCTTTTCCTAATTCCTAGCCTAAAAATCTTCAAATGTAGTCTATGCCCCTATTTTCATCCCTTTCAGCTGCTGAACGTTTTACTTTCCCTGCCGTCTTGTTGCCCAAGGCAAATGCTGCTGGGTCCTGAAGGAACACAAATCTGTCGATGTGAATCCTGAATTCTGGTGTCGTTATGTCCCTTTCGTCCTAATAACAGTGTCTAACCTCATGATATATGCTAGGGATGTCATAGGCAGCCCTGCAAAATGATTCTTAACCCTTCGGCTCCCACCTGGGAACCTGTGCTGGTGGAGTGCGATGGAAGAAGACATAGGATCACAGTCAAGGGCACCTTATAGTTCCCAGTTGGTTGTTACGCTTACAGAGAAACACCACTGAGGCCATCCTGGCTCACCAAAAGGCTGGTTCACCGTGCCGCTGTGGCTCGCACCTCTCAGCTCAGCATTTTCACCTGGGGTGCCCTCCCTGGGCTGCTTGGAGCGGAGATGAACGTTGGGGTCTTGCTGGGGACGTGCAGCACTGTGTGCCCTCCACCTCGCCTGTGCCAGTGAGCGGGACGTGTCCCTGCCCTGCTGGATGTGCCAGGCGTGGGGGGAATGGTGGGGAGAAGACAGGCTGCTGCCTGAAGCGCAAGGGCTTGGGGGCGGGCGAGGAAGACTCTGGTTGTGGCCGCGCTAAAGGCTTGTGACGCACAGCTCCCATCCAGCAAAGCATATGTATGTATGGCTGACTCCGGGCGCTGGCTTTTTGTCATTCCGCAGGCTCCTGAGCTGTTCAGGCAGGGGCTAACACTCCTCTCCCTCTGCAGGAAGCTTTGCTTAGTTTTACTGATATGTAGTTTATTCAGATTTTTTCCTCTCAACGGGGCTGCCCTGGGCAGAGCTCGTGGTGGGGTTTACGGCACCACTGGATCCCGGCAGTGCCAGCATCGTACCCAGAACTTGAAAAGTTGTGTGGGAAGTGCTGTAAGTACTATGATGTAGCGTATTGGCAGGACCAGATTTATTATTGCTGCAGAGACGACGGCTTTGCTGCCCAGTGTGGTTGGGATGCTGCCTGGACCGAACTGCCGCTGTGTACCAACACTTTGCACTTTTCATTCTGCTCAGCCGAATATCCTGCGCCGGGGACGGGGGGAGAAAACCAGCGGGGGAGCGATTAGCTCCGGTTGGGAGATGAAGCGCTGGGCATGTGCTTTCGTGAGCGGCTTTGACTGGCCTCATGTTGGGCGGCTGCCAACGCCGGTGCCGGCTCCCCATGCCCATCCGCACGTCCCCTCCCGCCTCGTGCCGGCCCCAGCCGGGGATGCTCTGCGTCACTGGGTCACCGCAGGATGCCGTGGGGTAGCATCTCCCCTTTAGGCAGCTGCCTGCGGTGGGATGGGCACAAAAGCCTAGGCCATGCCCATGGTTAGTGGCAAGCTTGTAAGTATAAGGTAGACTTTCCAGCCCCCAGGCTTTGGCTCCCTGCCTCCCCCAGACTCCAGTCCTCACCCTCCTGCAATCGCTGTTACAGGATTTCCAAGATCCCCAGCCACCTCTGGTATCTTCTGTGGCTGAAAACAGCGCTTTTATGCATTGAGGGAGTAAGTAGGAACCCTTTTATTTTTGTGATACCTCCTAATGCATTTTGCTTGAGGAAGCGTTTATTAAAAAGGGTTGAGTAGGGTTAGAGGAGATAAATGTGGGCCTCTGGGCGTGCTGTAGCTTGATGGGCACGAAGCTCTCTCCCTCTCTGCCTCTCTCAGAGACTCCCCGAGCCGTCCTATCAAAGGCTGGCACCGGCTACCGCAGCCCCATCAACACTCGCTTTTCTCCTCCTTCTGGCAAGAAATTTGTGGGAAACCATTTGTATTATTTAACTAATGATGACTAATACTTGAGAGTGGGTATCTGTGCAATGTAGGATTGTGCCTGTCTGAGGACTCAGCACTTACCCTCTGTTTTCCGTGCCTAAGAACACAGCCTTCCCAGAAAAGATAAAAATGAAAAATATTTTGCAGGGATCCTTTTCATTCCCCGATTTTGAGAGTGAGTCATCCTGAAAATGAGTCCTCTAAAAATGTCCATCTCGGTGTTCGTTGAGGCAAAAACTGGGTGATAAGTACTTTTGCGGGAGAAAGAGAGAAGCGCTGGAAGCCCTTGTCTCTTCTGGGACATGCACTCTTGTGTGCTTTTCGGGGGGAGAGGGGGCTTGTCCCAGCCCTGGGTCACAGCCGCATCTTCCTCCTTCACTCCCTTGTGCGTGGAGGCAGGACAAAGGTGCAGGGACAAAGGACCTGGATCTCTGTGATTCTGGTGGTGTCAAAGGCTGGTCTTGGCTCCTGATAGCAGCTGAGGATGGCTGGAGCCTGAAGGGCAATGGGACTTTTGCAATCGTACCCCCATGCAGCCCTGTCCCGGTCCCTGCGAGGGGAGCAGCAACCCACAGCCCAGACACCCTGGGCTGGGTAGAGTCCAAATAGCTCACCGGAGGGTCCCAAGAGCTCGGTTTGATGGAGCAGCCTACACAGAGCACCTCAAAATTAATCCACTCTGTGGCACATGTAGCCGGTTGGGTTGAGCTCACCAGGAATTAAGCTTTTGACCCATGGGTGCCATTTTCGAGCACCACGTTATGGCTTGTTTATTGCTGTGCTTTGGCCTGAGTGTCCTGCTGCTGAGTACTCGCAAAGCCTCCAAGGTCTGAGAGGTCTCTGTTTAATTTCATTTTATTTTTTATTTTGGGGAGGAAATGGTTTACCCAGCTTGCAATCTTTTCTCCCCATAGCCTTTCAGGACAGCGCCTGCTTTCTTCCTAAAGAGCTTGCGTGCTCCCAACCAAAATGTTAGCTCAGCTGTAACAGATGGATGGATATGGGTATCATGTGGCAACTTAATGAATAATATCTATCACCTAATTTCCCGAAAGTTGGCATGTAATGAGCCTGGTGCCATGATTATTACCTCTGTAAATCATGACTTTAAGATGATGACAATCCCTCCTGCCCCAAGGATACAGGACAGCCAGACAATGATGTACATTTAATTGCTGTGTGAGAGAGGCAGTGTGTTCGGGAGCATGCCGTTGCTTCTAAATTATCTTCTGCAGCACAGACGCTAGAGGAGATTAGTGCAGACTGGAGGGGAGGCAGGGCCCTGCCATGCCATGAGGTGCTGCAGATATGTGTGTGCTTCTTCACTGGAGCCAGCCGGCGGTGGCGGCGTGGGCTGGCCGAGGTGGGTCGGAGGTGTGACTCCCAGGTTTGCCTCCTCGGTCTCTCCCCAGGACTGAAGAAGCAGCGGATGGAGAGGGGGTCAGTCAAAACTGTGTAGAGATCCGCCCTTCCTTTGTTTTTCTGATGAGTGTTTGTGGTTGTTCACCCTGGAGAAGAGAAGGCTTCAGGGAGACCTTATAGTCCCTTCCAGTACTTAAACAGGGCCTAAAGGAAAGATGGAGAAGGACTGCAGAGATAGGATGAGGCGTAGTGGTTTTAATTTGAAAGAGGGTAGATTTAGATTGGATATTAGGAAGAAATTCTTTCCTGTGAGGGTGGTGAGGCACTGGAACAGGTTGCCCAGAGAAGCTGTGGCTGCCCCATCCCTGGAGGGGTTCAGGACCAGGCTGGACAGGGCTTGGAGCAGCCTGGGCTGGTGGGAGGTGTCCCTGCCCAGGGCAGGGGGTTGGAACTGGATGATCTTTAAGGTCCCTTTCAACTCTAACTGTTCTATGGTTCTATGAATACCTCTGTGGACAGAGGACTGTGACCTCCCAACCAAACAGCGACCTTGGCTTGGAGGGTGAAAGCTGCCAAACCTCTGCCCAAACCTCCTCCCACTACAGGAAATCTCTGCCCCTGTTTTATTCCTACCACAAACCGCGGCCGGCCATAAAGCAGAGCCCGTGCCCACATTGTGGGCTCTCAGCTTGGGCACGTGGCTGCTTCCTCGCCAAGGGAGGCATCCCTGCTTGCAGGGCCCTCCCAGACCATCTCATTCTTCACCAATTGATTGAATAACCACTCCTAGTAAAAATATTACTCTGCTAGGCTTTTAAGGTGTCTTTCATTAGGTGCTATTCTGTGACAGTAGGCAGCGTTGTGGCTGGACTGTGGATGAATCAGATATTGCAGCTGACCCTTGGAAAGCAGCTCCTGCCAGCCTGCCTGTACCGCTGGTCAGTGCTGCTCTTTTTTGCTGTGTTGCCCCCCTTTGCTTGGGTACTTCCTTTGTGTTTGTTTAATTTTTCTTTTAATTCTGACCCCATCTCTCTGATGCGCTGGTCAGCGTGGTTACAAGCTGGCTGGATGCAGGGCAGAGCAGTGGACAATGGGATGAGCAGAGGTGACAGTAACCTTAAAACTGTGACAGCAGCTGCTTTGGGTCAGACTGAAGATCCCTCTGGCCTGATGTCCCGTGCCCAAGGGAATTAAAACTAGGGCAATGCGATGATCACGTATGACGATGTGTTTCCCTGTGATAGTTGCCTTGCCACCAGCGATTTGCAGCTTGAGGAATTCCCAAGCCAGGAGTGTTACCTTTGGGTTTGGTGGCCCCTGTGTGGCCACCATCGGCAGCATCACAGCTGCTTCCAGTTCCTGCATCTCAGCCCTCAACCCCAGACACTCACTTGATTTGTGGGGAGATGGCTGTGAACCCAGCAATACCGTGAATGCCTGGATCATGTGAGCAATAGGCCATTTCCAAAGCCGCCCAGTGCTCTGGACCGTGTGGGATGGGACTGCTCAGCCGTGTGATGGTGGCCGTGTGTTGCAGGGGAGCCACCGAGGTGCTGGACGAGGAGACCCACGGCACTGGTGGACCCCCACATGTGCAGGGGGGCGATGTGCCTGAATTAGCCTCTTGTCCCTCTCTCATGTTGGCTCCCACAGAGGTGACCAGTGTCACCCCAAATGGGCCAGCTCCCCCAGGGATGACCAGTGTCATCCTCCTCTGGCCCTGGCCAGCTGGAATTGCGGGCAAGTTCTGGAGAAGGAAGGTGAGGGTGCGAGCAGCCTCCATGAGCCCAGAGCCAGAGGCAGCACCTGCAATTACCTCGGTTAGATCCTTGTACAGCTCTGCCAGCAGCCACCCTCGGGAACACCCTTGAGTTTGCTGTTCCCGGAGGGCTTTTGCTGCTGAAAAGTGGCCTGGAGCATTTCTTTGCTTTCCTTCCCCCAAGCAAGCAAACACCATCCTGCCAGCGCTTTGCAGTGTCAGGAGATGCTCCCATACCTGCTGGAAAGTTGCCATCTGCTCGAGCCACGGTGGCCATGCTGACTGATCTCCCAAAATGACATCGGTTCCTTCTCTTTAGTTCTCCGCAGAGAACTGGCTGCTGTTGGTCTGAGCCAGGGCTGAGCCTTTTTGTCACTAAAGACATTGTGGCGCTTATGGCATTAGCGGTTGCGTAAGCTGGCTGTCTCCGAGGGGGCTTTGCCCTGGCGTGATGCTCCTTTAGGGTTAGGTAAGAGCCAGCCGGGGAGCAGGGGGACATGAAAAATACCACGCGTCTGTAGTCCAGAGACTTATTTGAACTTAACACACCCCGCAGGAAAACCCGGATTTCGGAGTTTTCACGTATTCTCTCTGGCTTCGCAGATTAGAGGGGGACCGTGGGAAAGCTGCCAGGGCTTGGAGATCAATCCGGCCTTTGTAAATCCTTTCATCTGACTGGCGGCTTCATACAATTGAGTATTACCCAGTTTATTATTGTTGGTTGATTAAATTCCTGTTGGTCAACACAAATAGTGCTGCGCCGGCTTGCGCGTTCGCGGGATGGAAATTGGCATTGCAAAGCACTTCCTAGAGAAAGGCAGGAACAACCTGTCATTTAAAACCGCATTCAGGGGACGTTTGGAGAGGGGGGGAAAGGACAAATCCCTCCATGCAAACGACTTCCCAAGAATTTCTCGTGTGCCTGCGGAGGCTGAGAGCGTGAGGGTCGGGTCCCCGCTTTTCTGGCAGTGGGGGCGAGTGGCCTTGGCAGGGCTGTGGTCACCAAGCCCCCGTGTCTGCAGGGTTGGGGAGGACGGATGGTGCGAGGAGGACCCAGCCTGTATAACCGGGATTAATGGGATGAAATTAGGCGAAGGAGAAAGTCGCCAGGAAATATTTCCTCAAGGTGAAAGCTATTAGGGCTGCGGCACAGTTTCTCGAGGGAAGCGACGGGCACTTCCTTACCTGGGTCATGTTAAAATGAGACAAACCTGGCTTTAGCGAGGAGATGGACCATATCAGTGGCTTCAGAGAGCTCCAGGGAGATTTGACCCCCCCAGGAACGGTGCATTTCTGGGAGGGATGGAGGGGGCCGTGAGTGGGACTTGAGCCTCTCTGGAGGGCAGGGTCTTCAGCTGAGGTTTGAGCTCCGGGGAGCTGGAGGCTGCTGTCTGCCCAAGCAGCCGTTACCGGTAAGCCAGGCACAGGGACCTGTCCCGCTGTGAGGTGTCCCTGCCCAGCTCTGGAAAGCCCTGAAACAGCAGCTCCCTTGAATTTGTTGGTCTTTCAAAATACTCTTTCAAAATACTACCTGGCTTGTAGGAAGGAGGACATAGGACGTATCTCTCAAGAGTGAGAGTAACTGGCAAACAAAATAGTTTGGAAACCTCTGTGCTAGATGGCCTGAAACATCTTTATGCTTTTATGAACGGTGTTACCCTGAATGTCCATTTATTTTCCTTCCCCATCCTTGTGCCCAAACCAAAGCAACCCCCTTTATCTTTGGGTGTAATGATTTGTTTCCCATCTCTATGCAATGTGCACCCCTAGAAAATGAACCCACGTAGTTATTTGGTGAGGAGATGGGGGATATCATCTCAGAAACCATCTTAGACTACTAAGCATAGGCTTTAGGGGGGGCCTGTGCTGAGTAGTTTTTTTTTCTTTTATGGGTGTAATGAAAATATCTTGTGGAAATGAGATCATCTTCTCTCCCTCTACTTGTTCTCAGATAGTGCTGAGGTGAGAATGTGGAGGAGTCCCAGGAGATGCCTGGAGTAACACGTGTTTGGGAAGGGTTGGTGACACATTCATATCGGGGTCCCCTTCCGTATCTGTTCCCGTCTCCACTTTGGAGACCCGGAGAAGCACAGGCTAACCCGCCTTGCGGGGAGCAGTCAGCCGACGGTCCAAAGGGCTCGAGCGAGAGGTAATAAACCTGTTAATAAATAACAGGGAAAGCTGGCTGCGTTGCATAGTTTTAATTTCTGACTGTAACCTCAGGGGAACATGGTAAAGGTCTGCACAGTCCCTTTGCAAAGCCGTAGGGAGCGCTCCTTCCGCTTGTGGGAGCAGAAAGTCTCCTCTGATCTCCTGCTCTCTCAATTAGTGTGGGGCTGATTGTATTGTCCCTCGTGGCCAAACGCCTGGGCTCCTTGCCCAAGGTGAGGGTGCAGTTCCCTGCTTTGCTCTGATCACCAGGGATCTGGTCCTGCAGGATGCTCCCAGCCACCCTCCCTTGCAGCCGGGGTTGCTCAGCATCCCCGGGATAGGGACAGTGCTGGCAAGGACTGGCTTTGTGAAACGCTTCCTAAAACTCCGGGCTGGGAGTGACGGCACAGACCAGAGTGAGTCACAGCTGTCAGGGAGATTTATCTGAGGACTGACTTGCCGTTTCTAAATGATTTCTCCTATTTTTATTGTAGTAGCATTGTACAACTAACTTATTTTAAATCAGGTTTTGTTTCCTGCTGTCTCATTATTTCAGTCCAGCCCAGTGATATGTTGTAATCTGCTCCTCCATCTTGTTTCTACTCCCTTTAGACATCGTGCAGTTAGGAAATGCCTAGGTATTGTCTAGCCTTTCTTTCTAGGCACTAATTATATATTTACTGTGTTCAGATTCTTAAACCATACCGTGTGTCACTCGCTTAGGTGTCTGGAGTCCCCGTTCTGCTCAGTTTTGGGTTATAGGATATTTTTGGCTGGCCTACTGCTGTTCCCAGCTGGCCCTGACAAAGCCCACACCGGTTCGGCATAGCCAACGCGTTACGCTCGACAGCCCTTCTCCTGTTTAATTTCCTTTTGCTTATTCCCAGGGCAGGGCAGCGGGTGCAGGCAGGAGAGGGCTGCAGGTAGGAGATCTGGCATCGCTGCTTTCCACTATGAGGATCCCTCCACCCTCGTGTAAGAACAGAGGTGACAGCCTCTGGTCCGTCTGTGTAATTTGATGGCATGAGAGGGCTCCCCTGTGACCCAGGTTGGGGTTTTTTTGGTTGAATTTTATCTCAGGTGAAAGCTGGCAGGGATTGGACTCGTGCCATCTTCCAGCTTGACATCTGTCGTGGTCTTTGTCGTTACCTCAAACCAGGACAACATGGAAAGCCTGTATGAATCCACTATACGTATTTCATTGGTTTTATGTGTGGCTGGTTTTCCTGTCCTGTTCTTAAAGGTGTTAGGGAAGAAACACACCTTCCTCCTGTGGCCGCGCTGCTGTTGGAATGTGTTTATCAAAAATGACTATGCAATGGTGGCGCGTAATGTTTAACTGCGGGCTGCAGCAGGGGGGCACGAGGCTGGGCAGCCTTCTGCTGCTGGGTGGAAAGGAGGAACCGGGCAGGGGGATAGAGAAAAACCGACCCAGAAAACATCCCAACCCAGAGGGGACCGCAGGGATGGAGGGGAACGGGGTGCCCTCGGTGTTCTGGACTGCAACAGAGCTTCGCTTCCCGAAACACTGGCTCATGGGGAGGGACCAGCACAATAAACCAGCTCATCACAAAATACACATAAATCCAAAAAAACTGAACTATGGGTGAGTGCTGGGACCTGCGCAGGTGCCCACCCTACAACTGCGGTTACTTTTGGCAAACAGAACCGGGCAGGGGGTTTCTGCCTGTAGTTTAGTGAGGCTCCGTGTGCTCGGTTGTAGAAATTTGTGTGCCTTTGACACAGGCGCACACAATCCCCAACTCCAGAAGAGCTTAGTGTGCAGGGATTTAGACATTCCCTGGGCTCGCGGCTATTTTAGGCTTTCTCCCTTTCTCTCTCTAAGGGTCTGGCCAGAAATTTCATCCTGAGCTAAAAATTGCATGAAATTGGATGCCTGTGTTAAAAGTACTCTCTTGATAAATCAGCGTTTTCCTATGAAAAGCTGCTTTACCTCAAAATTCCCCACTGGCCCCCGTCCCAGGTAGTGTGGTAGAGTGGTGACACCATGAAATCATGTCACTTGGGCAAGAACCCCCCCCCTGCCAGCCCCAGGTGTGGGAATGAGGTTTGTTACCATCCTGCCCTGTATGTAAACGCCAGCCATAACTGGATAAATGCTTTTTTGCTGGAAAAAGGCCAGCGGTTTTTAACACGTTTTCTACCTTGCACTTTTTTAGGCTCAGGGGGAGCGATGGGGGCAGCCAGTGATGGGGCTAAGGATGGGATGTGGGGCAGCCTGGACCAGGGCTGGGGGGATAACGAATTCCTGGGCACATGGAGGCCCTTCATGGAGCGTTGGGCTCCGGTGGGCCCCTGGGTGGAAGGACTTTGATCCGACTCCAGCCTTTTCCCACTGAGGCATCCCTTTTGAACGCGTTCCTGCTCTCAGCCTTGCCGTGAGCGGCAGACAAAGGCGAGGGGAGCGGGGAAGAAGGGGGGAGGGGGGCTGTTTACCCTCATCAGGAATGGTCGAGTGGCCCGAGTCAATAGAGCCTATTTTTCATTAACCTAATCATTATTTTTTTCTCGCTGCCAATTAAATTTTTCCTGTCGGTACCCAGAAGGGCATCATTTGCATCTATGAGGTTTGTTTTTTTTTTTTTTTTTTTTTAAATAGTGGGCTTCCTGAACATGGTGGGGGTATTTGAAGAGTGTAAATTAAACTTTAATTTTTCTCTTGACGGAAGTGGATTTTTGAGTTTTAATTATCACGCAGCTTGGATTCCTGACGGTTGAGGACCGCATTGGAAATGCTGGTTTCCATTGTGTGGAGTGGATAATTATGCAGCTCTCTCCCGGGCTCGCTGCATTTATTGTCCAGAAGAATCTTCCCAAGCAAAAGAGAGGGAGCAGATTTACAACCTGAAATGCATTTTCAGAGCCTGCAAAAGTTTCGACTGGATGTTTGCAAAGCAAGATTTTTGCAAATATTTAAGATCTTCTTATTTACCCTTTTAACAAAAAAAACCCCCACATCAATTAATCCGGTAATCTGCCTTTCCCCCCCGACAGGTTGCTTAGGAAGTAGTTTTGTAAACTCAGGAGAGCCCTTCTGCAGCTGGACTGCTTTGTGCCATCAGTTTCTAAGCAGGATTCCTTCGAAGGCGGTGGGAATTTCTACCGGCCCATTTGTACGTACAATTTCGAATGTAAGATTGACAGCCATCTGAAACTCGGCAGTGCTTCTTACCTAGGAGGTAATGTTGAACTATCCAGGAGAAAATGTTGAAGGATTCAAACAAACCTGAAATTTCAAAGCAAAACTCATTCACAACTGTTCCTTTTCGCAAGGCTTTGGATTACCCTGAAGTCTTTCCCCCAGGCTTTTGAACCACTGATGGTTAGAAGTTTACCATAAGAACAGAGAAACTTCAGCAAAGGTCTTGTCAAATATGGTGAAGCTTTTGCAACTGCAACAACCCCGCCAAATCTCTGGAGGGCGGGATCAAAGCTGCGTGTGTTTGGGTGGGTTGAGATCTGGGGGCAAATATCGTGGGCAGTTTTGGTCGGTGTGGTGAGTTGAAAGAGAAAAATACTGATTGTGGGTGCTCACTGTTTCTCCTTGCTGAGAGGTGGAGCGGCAGTAGCGCAAAATGGAAAGCAGGGAGCAGATTCTGGGATACATTTGCCTGTGTTTTAGTGGATGTGCAAGAGGTAACTAACAGGGCAGATGGGTGCGCAAGCATTTCAGATCAGCCTGTTTTCTGGAGCTTTCTGGCTGTGATGGAGTGACAAAGGGCTCTCAACCCAACTTGACTTTCATTTGTAATTCTTTTTGGTTTCATTAGTGCAAACTCAAGAGTCTTTGGGCTTCTGATAGCTACCTTCCTCTCTTGAAAGACCATGTGGTTGTTTTGGGGAAGGTAGCAGCTTATCATGGGCGTTTCTGGACTAGTAAAATAGTTTAGGACAACGTGGTATCCATTCCCTACTTACTCAGTTTTCAAATCGGCACCTTTGTGCTTTCTTTTGTGCTGCCCTAAGACTTGTAGCCATGGCCACGGCTGTCTCTGTAGCCTTCTCCAGCACCTTCCTCTGTCACGGTGCCTACGAGCCTTGACCATAGTTGGACTGTCAGCGCTGCTGAAGCTGCTCCCTGACCCACACGGTTTCCTGGCATTCCCCAGCTTGTCTGCATGCACTGAGCTCCTCTTTTTTCATCTCTTCTGGCTAGAGACCATATGTTGTTACTATAGTCATACTGAGCCTCGTGCATGTTGGCCTTCTGTGATTTAGGACTGTGAATTTCTGTGGAAAAGCTGGAAACAGTAACTCTTAAAGATAAAAACTCTCTTTTTTGGAGGGGGGTACTAACTCTTGAAATCCCTGGCTGTATTTTCAAACCGCTGACTGTTTCCAATATAATGTTTTTATTGCAAACATCCCATTTGTATCAGAGAGCCCTACCCCAGCTCTTGTTCTTCTCCACATGCTTTCTTCTTTGCCAGCCACCAGGCAGTTAGGTGGGACTTTCTGCAGGTGATGAAAAACCAAAACGCGTGGATGGTTTCAGATTACTGAATCTGACATGCCAATCAAAGGCCGTTTAGTGATTTCATTTTTGCCTTCAAATAACTGTGGTGCTAGCTCTCTGGAATTTAAGTGAAATAGCCACAGATCTTCTCATGTGCTATTTGTACAGGGTAGGCATGGAAAGCGGAACTGAAGGGCTCATGGGGTCACCTAACCCATCCCTTTGCCCCAAGGCAGACTCAGCTCTACCTAAACTACTCCTGACAGATGTTTGTCTAACCTGCTCATGAAAGCCATCATCAGTGGCAATTCCACCACCTCCCAAGGCAATCTCTTCTAGCCCTTAAATAGCACTGTTACTAGAGAGCTTGCTCTTCCTGGGTGGACATGGAGAACAATGTATTCATCTTTTTTTGACAATCATTTACGTATTTGAATCCATTACTACATCTATGTTAGGTCTTTTCTTCTCTAGGCTAAACAGTCTGGGGTCCTTCAAGCTCCCCTGCTGGATTATGCTTTCCACACTCTGATCCTCCTTATTTCTCTCCTGAATTCCTTCCAACTAGCCCACATGAGTCTTGAAGCGTGATGCCTAAAACTGGACACAGATCCCTATTCAAGATCTTTAATAGCACCGATGAAGGAGGATTACTTCCCCTGTTTACATACAGGGCTCTTGTTTCTGTATCATGATACGACCCCACATGCCGCTTTTGCCCCAGCGTGGTGCTGATTTGTGCCCAGTTGATGAATTGCAGTAGTCCCCAAGATCCTTTTTCACAGAACGGCTGCGTGTGAGGAATTGAAGGATGCTTCCACAAAAGTTGAGGCCGACCTCGGCAGAGGCTGTGAGCGTTGCACCCTGGCAGTGGCATGGGCTTAGCCTTTGGTTGCTGTTGTGGAGACAGGGAGAGCGGCTACTGTAGCGGTAGCTAAAGCCAGGTGGGAAGGGTTGGGTTTTCAAGGTGGGAGGGAGGAATTAAGCAACTGGATTGATACGAGTGGAAATGAGTACAGCCTGTCCCTTTGGTTTCAGGGATTTTCCCCTGTGACCGTACCCTCTCGGTGACTTGTAGAGGCTGCAGCGTTTGCTGAGGTGCCCCCAAAAGGAAGGTGCGGAGCAAAGCGGGCCACTCTTTCCGAAGCTTCCATACTATCCCAAATGTTTTGAGTCGTTTGTAGCCGGTGGAAAGCCCCTAATCGGCTTCGGGGCTTTTTTTGACCGGGTCACGTGACCGTGCTACCAAGATTAAAGCAGCACGAGGAAGGAAAAGAGGCTTAAACAGCTGAGGGTGCCTGGCAGGTCATTTTAACCTTTTCGTAATCATTAAAGCTGCAGAATCCCATTAGTGGTGAGTGACTTGCAGCTCCGCTCCCCGGACGGGCGCTGGTGACACAACTTTCCGTTCCCCTCTGCCTTCCCCCGTGGGACAGTCCGGCACAACTGGCTGGTAGGGACCAAAATTCAAGCAGAGGGCCTGGCTGTTCCTTCCTGCGCACCGAGGAGTCCATCACACCAACGAGAAGCAACCCATGGGTCTATCAAGCGGAGGATTTGTCTCTCTGTATCTAAAATTAGACTCTCATGGAAGGTCCTGCTTAGGCCATACTGTGGCAGATCAGCCCTCGCCCATCTGTGGTCATAGTAGAGAGGTACAGGATAAGGAAGATTATGATGATCTCCTAATTCACTGCTTTGGCACTGGACAATGGGCTATGGCTTTACTCTGCTGGGACTGGCAACAGCAGAAGATGCACTGCTGCAGTGCACCTCTGACATGGGAAGCAAAGCTTTTTGGATGGAGCTATGTTGACTAAGGCACGAGGCAGTCAAAGAGCCTCCAGTTTGTTAGTGTTACTCATCTTTTCCTCTCTTGCAAGTTTTCATGAGCTCAGCACCACGTCCAGTAATCACTTTGCTCTTCCCCTGCCCTTCCTCCAGCTTCTGCATCTTTTGTCACCTCCTTTCGTATCAGCTAGTAAGCACTGATAGAGCAGCGCTGGTACCACAGTGTCTGGAAGGGAGGATTGCCCTGATCCACCTGCAATTGGATCGTTGTCCTACTTACTCACGAATTGCCCTCTCTGCATTCAGGCAGTCCTTCATTGAGTACCTCTATGTGGTTGCACAGCAAATGGCTTCTTAAAGAGGCCAAGGAAAACCTGAATTCTGCCCGGCGTCACAGGCTGCGGGGGGTGTTGCAGGTATCGCAGCACGTGGAATTGATCCAGAGAGTACCTGCTCCCTCGGACAGTGCAGGCTTCCCTCTGCAGGGAGCAAGAGGGGCTGTAAATCAGCTTTCCTCTGTTACACACGCACCAGTCAAGACCGTCTGGCTGTGCATGACTTGGGCATTCATATTTCTATCCCTGTGCTTGCTTATTGCATCTAATTACAGGCTGTCTACTCTTGCTTGAAGGCTCGTTCTGAGGCTGAACCTCAAAAAGCTCACACTGGTTGTTCTTGGAGCGATGCCCACCGTCAGACGTTAAAGCACAACTTGTGAAGCAAATGCAATCTTTTCCTCAGTTGTTTACCTTCAAAATGTCTGGGGGAGAGAAGGAAAGATTTCCCCAGGAAACCTGGGCAAACAGTTGTGATCAGGGCTGAGCCGGTCTGTCACGCAGGCAGCATGTCGCGATGGGACTGCATCTGAGCAGGCGGGTGAAGGTGCCATCTTCTGCAAGCAGGCTTACAAGGAGAGCTGTGGAAAGCCCTGGAGAGCTGCAACAGCATTGCCTGTCCTGGCCCACTCCCAGCAGCAGAAGAGCAGCTAGTGGTTGTCCCCCCCAGGAGATGGGAAGCCTGGTGTCAGACTACAAGACTGGGAGGTGTTTTACCACCTTCTCGTTAAGCCGGTTTTACGGGTCGAGTGGGTTAGGCATCTCCCGGATGGTTCCTGCTGTGCTGTGCCCTGATAGAACGACTGACCCAGCAAAGATTGTAATGTAAAGGTCACCCAAGCAAGGAAGGAGAAACCGGTGGCCACGTTCCGATGGGATGAGAAAACTCTCTCTCCCGGCTGCGCTGCAGTACGCGGGCGCACACGCGGCTCCTTCCCTATCATCCGCTTCCTAATGAAATCCCGATAAGATACCAGGAGCTCTTGAGCTCCTGTTGACAGCCGTCGCGGGCAGATGTTTTGCTGTGCACGGAGATGATGTCATGGCTGGAAGTCGCAGTAGCGAGCTGTAAAAGCCGAAGTGGGAAGAGACCTTATCAGACTGTTACAGACCGACCCGAGGCCGCTAAGCTCCCAGACAGGACTAATGAACTGGAACTGAGTCGCAAACTTGCGGTCTTGAGAAACTTCAGAGCTCGTAGTTACAGGCTTGCGATGAAATGTTAATTAAATAGCTGCAGTGGCATATGTTCATCCCGCCGGAGCAGCACTTTGCAGGAGCACAGCCAGTGCGTAGCCACCGGCTTGTGAGAGTTAAAAAAAAAAAGTGTTTCTTTGCGATTGGACTGACAACACACCTCTCTGTTGCGTTGGCTGGCGTTTGAATACCTGTTCTATACCTGAGCTATCCCCTGCACCTTGAAAATGAGCCCTGATCCAACCAGTCTTATTCAGATGGATGTTCTCATGGGTGTCCGGATGCTGCCTATGGGCCTTGAATTTATTTATCACAGTCTAAGGCAGCGTCTATTCAGTAAAAGTGTGCTGCAGCATCTCAGCTGTGGAAATAATGAAGGTTTGGCCTTGGTTCTGTGTGTGTAAGTGCCCTCCTGCCACCTCTTTAATGCCGCCTGGCAGAGCGTGGAGGAAACTGCTCCCCACCCAACCCACGGTGGATGAGGTGGTGGGGCAAGAGGTAGAGCAGGTCGGTATGGTTTGCTTGCCGAATAACTTGCAAAGCTACAAAAGGCTGGGAGCTTCTGCCTGCTGTAGACATTGTCGTTGCATATTCTCTCACCATATCCCAAGGGAGACCCCATATTGTGCCCACACTCCTCCTGGGAGTGCGAAGGGGATTGGGGTTAGCAGAGTATGGTATTTTGGACCTATTTAGGTGGGTGAGCTTCTTCACTTCACTGCTGGAATACTTCGTTTGGCTTTTACCTGCCTTCTGTTTGCAGACCTGCCCTCCCACCCACTCTCACGCTTTCACAGCTGCCTTTAGTGATATTTTCAGCGGGGATGAGCTGGGTTGGAGCCTGGGTGCCAGGGTGGGGAGCTGCCTTTGCTCAGTGGCGACAAGGGCTAACCTGGGGACAGGAGCCAAGTCCCTCCGACACTGGCAGCATCCTCCAGAGTCAGGGTGAGAGTCACTGCAGAGCTGGGCATGCCGAGGAGAACCGAGGAGCACACCCCAAAAGCCCTGGTGGTGTTGGTAGCAAAGGGCAGCACCTGCAAAACTAAAGTAACTCAGCCCTGGCTTTGCGTGTCCCTGCTCACGTTTGAGCCGTCAGCCGAGTTAAGCCTGACAGGAAAACTTGTCTCGCGCACCAGTCCAAAAGAGGACACTGGGAATGGGGTTTGCTGGTAAGAGCGGAAAGATGGGGGCTGCCTAGGGAAAGGCAAGGGTGGTGGGTTTGGCCACCTCTCTGAATAATTTCCCTTAATGACAATATATAAAATAGAGACGTGAGTTTCATCTGCTTCCCAGCTGCTCTGAAAGAGCGCTGTTGCCTCAGTAAATCAGCTTCTTTACAAGACGTAACCGCTGGCCCATTTTTCAGCCTGCTTGTCTGTGTCAAGAAGCAAAACCAGCAGAGCAATAAGAACCTGAAATATGGTGCTGAAGAGCAGAGGTGTGATAACGAAACTGCCGACAAACAGAAAAATGCTTTATTGAGCACAGGTGAAGGCCTTTTTATGAGATGATCTTTGATGGAAGGGGGAGGAAGCGAAAATGTCGGTATCCCATCACGCGAAGGAGAAGGCAGCAGCCGGCCGCAAGGTGCAAACTTGGCAGAGCATCACTCCTTCCTGCATTTTTCCTCCTTGGGCTTGGATTTGGGAGAATCTCTTTTAGGGATGCTGCTTTTTAGGAGGAGAGGAAGAGCCTTGTTTGCAGGACATTGACAAAATATAGCTGTGCTTTACTGTCTGAAATCATGCTTGGCTCCCGGGGAGAGGACCCAGTGGGACGCAGCGGGGGTCCTGCTGGGGGTGTGGGGCACCTCCATGGTGGGGCGTGTGGGGATGGTGCTGGAGTGGGGCACCACGGTCCTGACCGGCCAGCCAGCACCTCAGCAGGACACTGCCTCACCCCCTCTTTGTACCGGACATGGAAAAGTGGAGTCAAACCTCAGCGGGATGCCATGGAAAAGGAGTAGGGCTCCTCTGTTGGCTCACGTCTGCTCGTGCCAGGTTGTTTCGTGTTGTCCAGGCTGGGTGTAGGGACCGTCCCGCTGCGAGTGAGTCCCATTGGAGGGATCTCAACAGCTTCCTCATCTCACAAACAACTACATTCGCCTTTTCTTGCATCTCTGCTGTGAACTGCCTGAAGGGATTACATTTTTTTCTTGTATTCATTTAAGTGCTCAGGTCTCATTATGAAAAGGTCTTAAACAAAAACGTCTCGATCCCAACCGTGTAGCTACCACCCAAACTTGTGCTCTGTGTGCTTGTGGTTTGGAGAAATGATATACAAGGAAATAAGAACATTTCTTTTGCTACTGCCAAAATAAATGTATAATTTATCCTATTTACCCCTCTGACAGATTCCTCTGAAATCTCGGATGAGAATGGGAAAGGCTCCAGTGTCTCCAAGTGTCTTTTAAAATGACACTCGTCTGTGCTCTGCAGGCTGAAAGATTGTTTTGATTGTTAAAACAGTTTCTAATTTATGTTTTAAAAAAGCTTCAAGAGCCAGGCGGTTCCTTACTCTCCCAGAGGCCATTGAGTTAAAACAAGGTAGAATGATTTGTCTTGCCTCAATTTAGCTGTAATGAGTATTAAGTGGTTTATCTATGTGGAGAAAAGTTACTCAGCTAGATTACATCCAAGTTGAATTATACCCCGTTCCAGATGGAGTATATTTTTTAAGACAGTAAATCTTGCGGAGGGTGGATAATAACAGTAATGCTCCTTCTTGGGCTGGAATGTGACTCTTCTACCTCTTGTGGAGATAATGTGTGGCGCTACATCCAATTAGTTTTTCAAAGGCTTTGCAAAGAAACGGGACTTCAGGTTTTACGGCTCCGTGAACAATTTAGCTTCAAGCATTTACGTTGTACAAGTGAGCAGTGGGTGATGGTGGTTATGGTTTTCATCCGCTTTGCTGGTGCGGGTGCAGGGCAAGGGTGTTGGGTGGAAGGGGAGGTGTTTTGATGGGAAATTCCTTCTCTCTGGTGCCATCTGGTCCACTAAGGCACCCACTGCTCATGCAGCTGGTGCTTGTGTCAGGAGTAACTGGAGGAGGACGTTGGCCCTGCTGGCATCCCAGGCAGCACCAAGTGCCAGAGCATCCTCCTTTTTAGGAGGCTTATCCTTGACCATGTGCCTTTGATCGCCCTCCTAGTCTGCCTCCCTGATACTGTGCCTCCCCCTCACGATGCCACACTTCTGCAGAGCTGGCCGGTGTGGTTTTCTGGCCAGGGTAGGGCGAGATGTCAGGTCACCAGCAAGGCACCAGCAGGCGTGGATGGACCCAAAGTTGGTGGCGCGAGGTGGTGGCCGGGTGGGTGGGCTGGGGTACGTCCCAGCGCCCAGGTCTGGGAGCTGCTCGTGCTGCCGAGGAGAGTGCATTTGTGCGGGCGAAGGTGGAGCATGCCCCACAGCTGGCGGCAGGCTTTGACAAGGCAATGAGGGCCACTCATTAAATTTCTAATGAGGGGGATGAGGGGGTCTGAGCTGCCTGTGATCCAGCTCTGCTGCTTCTCCTGGGTGAGTCGGCAGCGCCGTCCTTGCCCCATGGCTCTGGGGGAGGCGGGAGAGGAGGGAAACTCACTGATAAGAGGAAGGTCAGAGGCAGAAAAATGTTGGGAATGTGTTTCTTGATCTTACGTGGGAGAGACCCAGCCTGGGGTTTCGCTCCTCAGCCCGGCAGTATTACTGCCTGCTGTCCTGAGAGTTATGGCATTTTTTAAACCTGAGATCAAGATGCAAATGACTCCTCTGGCACCTACCTCAACACAGGCAGGCCCAGAAGATGGAGGCGATTCTTCTCTGAGGGCACAGCGAGGATGGTGATGGCTGTGAGCACTGTTTCTCAGCCTTTGCCTGAGATGGAGCATCTTCTGCTGAGAAAACAGCTCATTTGCTTTTTTTTTTTTTCCCTCCATATATTTTATGCTGCTGTGGAGTGTTTTCTGGCTGAGGTCAGACACCGGACATGGTTTGGGGTTGAACAATGGTGTTTGAAGAATTGTAGCAAATCTCAGGGCAGGCTTCCAAGACTGAGGGTAGCCGTGTTGTGCAGTGGCTCCTGGGGATGCCAGGCTTGCCTTCCCAAGGAGTACCCCTCTTTTTGCGAGGAATATGAAACCAAAATGAGGAAATAATTCTCTCTCCATTTCCTTTTCTTTGGCAGCCATGCTCTATTCTTTCCATCACCCAACCAGTCAGTCCTTGTAGCATTCAGGGCTCGAATACAACAGCTTTTGTGTCCCTGTTCATCGCTTAACCTTAATTTCCTGTAGCTGTTAGCAGCGCTGGAACCCACCATGGGCACATATTGGAACCCACGACAAGCACCTCCTTGCTCACCAGGTTCAGGTTTCCAGCCTCTACCTTGGGTAACTTCCCGCTGTGGTTGAACGGGGAGCTGCTGGAGAGGACCTCCTGCAGTTTCGCTGCCCTCCCTGGGCACAGAGCTGTGAGAACGGGCTTGTTTGCATCAGAAATAGTTCCCATAAGCTTTTTCTGGTTTTTTGGTTGCTGTTCTTCGCGCACGAGGGGTGTAGCGGTCCACTATATAAACACTTAATAGTGATAAGAGAGTACAAAGGTGAGGGGGGGCACTGCCTACAGCAGGCTTGGGAAACAGGCTTGGACTGTAAGGGGCAACAGGCTCAGTCGATGCTGTGGTTCTTGTGGAGCCTGTGTCTGTTACCGGCATCACGTTGAGATCTCTGGCATTATCTAGAATTTTTACACTTGTTTGTGCAAGCGTTGCTGCCTGTGCAGTTTATGCAGGCAGAGACTTTGCTCGGTGTGGAAGCATCCCTCTGATTCCCAGGCAGGCGTGGATGGAGCCTCTCCTTTGACACCGCTTTGAACCTTCCGTGAAGCTGCTTTGAATGTCCCGATGCTTTGAGATAAAAATCAGGACCTGCTGTATCAGGATGGCTGCGCTCATTGTGTAGAGGCACTCAGCTCTGCTGCTCCTGCCCTGGCAGCACGCGGGTACCCGGGAAGCTGGAGGGCAGGTGGGGAAAGACGCCTTATCTGAGCAGATCTACCGATGGAGGCTGTTGGATCCAGCACACGAGTGGAAATGGTGGAGCCTCTGGTTGTCTTCAGACAGCTCTGGAGACTGTTCTGGGAACTGTTTGGTCAAATGGGTATTACTGGACTGAACTTAGGGGTAAGTTAACAAAGTATAGTGGCCCAGGGCACAAAGGAGGTCAGACCAAAGGGCCCACGGTCGTCCTGGCTTTATGTTTAAGAATCTCAGACTCCCCTCTCACCCCGCTGGAGGACAGGTTCATTGCTAATCTGGAAAGTTGTTCAAGCTGATGCTGAAATCTTGCTGACTTAAGCACTCATCTTCTGCCGCATTGTACCCGCCACCTTTCGATACGCAGGGCTAAATTCATGGCGCTGTTGGCACGAGGCCTTCATGGGTAAGGTGCTATGGAGTGATCCTATAACCTACTTGGTTTGCCCTCTTCTCCTCTGACCTGGAGACCCGTCCCATGCTGGGGTGGTTGTTGGGCAGAGGGAGTTCGTGGTCCCTGCAGCTGAAGGTGATACTGCTGTGAGCCTTACCACCACTTAAACTGTTCGCTGAACTTACATAGCTTCCTATGGTGTCTTCTTGACCTTTTTCATGAGGACTTGTTTGGATTTCCTGGGTTTGGACAAAGCACAGTCCAAACAAAAAAGTGAGCAAGTTTCCTCTGAGAGCGTTTGTGCTTTAGATGGGCACTTGCCTGTGATCCATCCTGCTGTTCCTTTCTCTGCGGTTTGGCACTTGTCTATGGCAGCGCTTTTTCAAGCATATTCCAATTTTTCTCTTGAATGGTCAAAGCGCTCTTGGTGATTAGCAGTAGCTTGCATGCTAGCTCTTCTGCTAAACTGCCCCTGGAGTGGCCAAGAAACGGCACTGGGGCTTGTGCCGAGTGCGTTCGGCGGCTGCTGGCAGAGGGGAAGATAAGCCGTTCAGCGCAGAGCCAGCCTAAAGCGTTCGCGTGTGCGGGGGCACGTCTTCATCGGCGCAGGGATGCAGGCGGTGGTGCCTGCTTGCCGTGCTGGGACTGGTGGTCCGGAGAGGTGCTGTCAGTCGGCAGCGTGCACCGGCATCGGTTCCTCACCGATTCCCGCTCGGCGAGAAGTCCTGTGGTTGAAGAGTGGCTTTTGCCGTCGCCCCCTAAGAAATTACATAAGGCAAAATATAATTCCATTTCGCCTTTGTGTGGGAAGCATTCGAGTTTTTTCATATGCTAAAGCTGCAAAACTCCCTCTCTCTTTTCCTGCTGCTGTAACAACTCTCAGCCTCTGCTACCGAAATTGCAAGTGAAGGAGGAATTTTGCAAACATCCAGATGGGTGGAAGGAAATACGGCAAGCTGCTAAGCTATAATGAAAAAGGAGAAAAGGTTTTCCCAGGTTCCTTTATTTTTTTCTCTGCGAAATTTGCAAACGGGTTGCTTCAAAGCCCATTTCAAAACAAACCCCAGATGTTCCAAAGAGCAGTAAGCCACCCACAGAGCTCTCCTGCAAGTTATCTTCCACACCAGGTCACTCTGTCTGGTGTTGCTGTCTTGCTGCAGTGGTAAACTGGCCGTTACATTCCTTCGGGTTGAATATTACCGTTTTATTATGCGGGGGCATTCTGTGTTTTATTGCCCTGATGTTTTTCTGTTCAGTGTCACGTGCTTCCACTAGGAAAAAACAGATGTCCTGGGTGGGCACTTGTTGCGTGCATCAGGCCGTGAGCGCTGCTGCTCCCTGGCCTGGCTGCGGACACGTCTTCCCCTTCCGCGGCACTGCGAGTTGCGGCAGCCACCTCCTTGCAGAGCTGTGCCAGCAGCTTGTCTTTGTGAGGGTTTTTTTCAGTTGTTTTTTGATAGAAAAAGGCACATACGTGGAGGAGTTGTCGGTTCAAACCTTGCAGGAAACGTTGTCTTCTGTTGTTGAGGATTTTGGTGCCTTTTAGATGAATGCAAATGGCTTTCAAAGCTCGGAAATTGTATTAAATTACAAAACACAGTATTTCAACTTCACTTTCCTTTCCCCCCCTTCCCTGAGCCCCCAGCCTGGTGGCACTGGTACAGTTTCACAGAAGATATGGCTGTTGCTGAATCTCAGCTTTTTAGTGAAAAAGGGTTTTGGCAGAATCCCCTCCTCACCCTACACACTTAGGGTTTTATTCATTAGGTTCTTTCCCAAACTTGCCTTCCTGGGAGTGGGAAAACACTTTGCTATCTGACAGTCCTTGCCTGTAACGCAAGAAGCTTAAACATATTTTTTTCTGTTTTCCTCAAGATTCGTCTTCCAACTATATCAGGCAACTTGAAACAAAGGTGAAACTGCTGGAGGATGACAACAAGCTTCTTTCCCAGGTAGGTTTTTTTTTCATTGCCTAATAGATATTAATGTGCCTCGGTTCTCCTGTTTCTCTAGAGTTGTGTCTGACTGCCCTCTTGAATGCAGGAGTGCTGTAGGTGGATATCCTACCAGGGGAAGAGCATAAGGGTCTTTTCATATTAATCCCCCACTGATAGAATTTAGTCTCCTTTTGGTTTTTTTGGTTTGTTTTTTTGTTTTTTTTTTTTTTTAAAAAAAAGTGGAAAAACAGAGTAAACCTTTTGTTAGTCTCTGTGTGTGTTTTGGAGAAGCATTAACACCTCCCTGCAGAACACCTTGATCCACCGCTGTTCTCAGGGCTGCTGCCTATGCCCTTGCTGTAGGATTTTGTCTTGCTTACCCATTTACATTGACTTTTATCTCGTTGGCAGAGGAGACTGTAGTCAAAGGACAGCCTTGGGAATAGTTCTGTGCAGTGCTGGCTCCCAGCTTTTTTTTGAGATCTTGCTTAAAACCAAACAAGACCTCTCTAAACTGGCACTTTCTGCTTGCATCTGCCCTTCAAAGTCTACTCCACGTGCCACTGGGCCTTTGTTCCCTGCTGGTGCTCACCTGCCTGTGTACAGCAATGTCAAGCAGGGGGAAGAAAACACTAATTTTCTCTGGTATGTCCCCTGGATCCCCCCGTAAAACTCAACCCTTGGTGTAAACAGGGGCAGCTTTGCTGAATTCAGTGAAACACCTCTATTTAAGCCCCTGGAAAAAGTTACCCTTTTTCTCTTTTTCTTTGCATCCTTTCACTGTTGCGTATGCTGCCTCCCTGGAATTTTAAAGATTGTTTTCTGTACTTTACTTCTTACTTCAAGCACTGAGTTTCACAGTCGTTTTGTCCATGGTTCTTTCCAATTAGAAGGACTGGAAATAAAAAATCTCCCCATATTATTATTTTTTGAAAAAATACCTTTTTGCCACTTCGTGTTGTGCTGTTCTTTGCGTTTCACCAAGTTTGAAAACTGACTGCTCCAAGATCACATTTCTAAAACATTCCTGTTTAAAAAAAAAAAAAAAAAGGCTCTAAGCGTACTGACGTTTCAATACAATAATTTTGTCAAACCTTATTTTTACTGAAACGCATATTTTGACCTGACTGTGAGCTTCTTTTTAAAGACTATCCCCAATTTCCAGTGTACGCATTGGCGTGGCTACTCCTGAAACAAAACTCACAAGGCACCAAAGGGTTAAAACCCCAAAAAGGGTGCTCAACTCAACTGCTACCGAGTGGCTTTGTGTATTAATCAATTGCTAATTTAATTTTAACTCCCTCTGACTTTCTCCCGACCTGTCAGTGAGCTGGTGGCGGTCAAACCCCCCAGACTATTTAATTGGAGCTATTGATAAGCAGACGGGCTGTGCATGGGCAGCTGGGATGCTCATGGATTCGGGAACGGGCTCTATGTGCCCTTGGCCTCGTTTTGTCCTGCCACAGGCGAGCAGATCTGCCTTAGGAGGTCAAAAAAAAAAGTGTTTGGTAATTAATGGGTGGTAAATTAATAGGGGCTGAACAGCTGCCTGGGCTTATTGCGTTGGGAGGGTGCAGCCTGTTTAGTTTTGGGGGGCGAGAGCCTGAAGCATCAGCCCTTCAGCTTCGTGCTGCCCTGGGTGGGAGGGCTGTGCCTTTTCCTCCACGTGCACAACTGTCCTCAGGTGTCCTCACCTTTCAGGCTGTGTCACTGCAAACGTTTGAGTCCCAAAGGGAGGGAAATGATCTTAAAATAGCGCTCTGCTCCGGAGAAGGCCAGCCACCCCCCCCGGCAGCAGCGGGCACTGATGCCAGCCCAGCTGTGACGTTCTGTGCAGCCCCTCTGCGACGTCATCATGGCCCTCCGAAAAGGCCAGGATCTGACCCATTTTAGATCATACTCAGGAAATACCTTTTTTTATCGTAAGCAGGGAGAACAGCATCCTTGGGGCAACAGGGGAAGTGTTGAAACTTCCATGGTCTGGGTGAGCTCCCTGAGGATACTGAGCTGCATCACCTCCAAATCTGTCCCGTTACAAACCTAGATTTGTAATTTTTTTCTCTTTCCATGAGAAAGATGAGGAAAATCTGTATAGGCGTAAACTCGCACGTCGCTCCCAGCACTCTTCCTGGAAAAGAATAATCCACTTACTGTATTCTGACTTGCTTCATCTGATTGGAAAGTGTTTAGCTGTTACCATGCGGATCTCGGGATAAGACTCTGGTCAAAAAGGATCCTGGCAAACTTTCTCCTGTTTTTAAAGTTGCCAGGTGATCCTGGCTGTTTAAACTCTGCAGTGCCAAATGGGCTTGTCAACACCAAAGTCACATTTTAACTCGGCTTGGCTTTCTCCCCGGGAGTATTGACATTGCAATAATATTTGCAGCCCGGTGTCAAGAAGTTCTATCACCAGCGTGCTGAGGAGCCATGAAACCTGACGTCCTAAGTAACAAACAGTGCCTGTGCATTAAGGGATTAACAAATCAGTGCTGGTTATGGAAGTCTTCCTGGCTTCTTTCCAAATGCTAAACATAGAGCTGAAATAGTGCTTCATCCAGAGCAACCCGAGAAGGCCGGTGCTGCAAATGGAAGCCTTACGGAAGGATTTATGTTACAGTGGCCGGTGACACCATGCCCCTTTGCTGGCTGGTGCATCCTGAGCGAGATTCGAGATTCAGTGCTTTATCTTCTTCAGCATCTGGGGTGTGAAGGTATGCTGGGAGGTGGTGTCTTTGTGCCACCTTCAGGCATGGGATTAAGGTGGTGCGGGGGTCCCCAGCCTGCTTCCCGACATCTCCTTTCTCTGGGAGAAAACCTCAGTGGGAGAGGCGAGAGGTCTCCGTCCCGTGCCGAGGTGGCTGCTCTGTGCTCTACGTGTTACCTGCAGCTCAGGCGTGCTGGGATTCACACCTCCCCTTTGCTGGTGACTCATTTGGACAGATTGATGGAGGGAGCTTTTTCTCCCCATGGGAGATCAACAAGTACCACCTCAGGAGCTGCACTTTGCAGTGGGAGGAAAGTAAATGGAAAAGTGGACATTATTTATCATAGCTATATATGGATTTTTATGTGTTTGACTTCTTTAGCTTTCTAGGGAAGGAGATGTGTATTTCCAGTTGGCAGATGAGCGGTTTCTGACATTGCTAACCCATCAGTAATCATCGCTTTTCCCATTCTCCTTCCTCTGAGGAGAAATGACTGCAGTTTTATACCTCTCTTTGACTCAGGTTTACACTGCAGTGTTTTGCTGGCACGGCCATGTTAACTAGAAAGTCGTGCTCTTGGATGGTACCGCTGTGCCGGCAAGATCCCTGGCAGCATTCCTGACAACACCACAGTTTTCATTGCCCTGGTTTATACTGGCTGGGAAGATGCTGTAGCAAATGCCACTGCCAGAAAAGGCCCCTCGATGGCTGCTCACCAGTGCCAGTAGGTGTCTGGGGTGTAACCACAGTGGCAAAGACCCCGCGGAGCAGGTGGGGACCTCAGTGTCCTGGGGTTGATGATGTCAACCTTTCTCACAAGTGTGGCTGGTTTCTGGAAGTTCTGGTGGAGGAATAAAGAAGATGAGCGTAAGCTCTGAGGAATGTTGGGTGTGGGCTTTGGAGAGCTTCACAGACATCACTTTTATAGTCTCAGATTCTCTAGGGAAGAAGTGCACTAAGTTCTGCTGCGTACGTGCAGTTAGTCTATGCAACATGGTGTGGGAGAAGTCCTGTTTTTCCTCTGTGTCATTGTGGGGAGTGCCCAGGAGAGCTGGTGTTAACCTGTCTTTCGTGGTGTCTGCTCGACTAGATGGTACCTTTCATAGTACTAAGCTATAACCCCTGAGATGGGAGACCATATTTGCTTTCTGTTCCTCTGAGCTGAAAGTGTCCAAGCAGAAAATAGACTCCTTAAGCTGCCTCACACTGCCCCTTAAACTAAAAATGAATTTGTAATTACACCCTTTCCTCTCAAGATTAGAGAAACCCATGTTTACGAGCTTTGGGAGCTCCAGAGGTCAATTCTGCTTAGTTTTATAATTAATGCATACATTTTAGAGATAATAGCAGTGACAAACTTCTGGCCATTCTTTCACATTACTTTGCATTTTCAGCTCATTTGGTACGATGGCAAGGATTGGTCACTTTTAACTAAAACTGAAGGTTATAGGTTTTGTGGACTTGTCACCCTGTTCTCTCTTCTCATAACCAAGTCCTGTGCACCATGGGCTGGCTGTTGGGACTTCTTTTGGTTTATAGTCTCTACTAAGCTGTCTCTGGGTTTTCCAGGAATGCCAGAGGCATTTTCCTACTCAAGGATGCCCAGGGCACGTTGCACACCTTTGTTTCAAAAAGCCCAGCTTTGAACAGAGCAGATGTATTGGGCAGACGAGACTCTGAGTAGCTGGATGTTTGACAACAAGGTCCTGGTGCATCTTTCAGGGAAAATTTCACATCCCCTGGTGCAGAGCAGAAGTACAAAAAATTCTTCCTAGGGAGCGGACAACACTTGGGATTTATGAGGCACAGAGTATTTAATTAAAATTGCCAGATAGGCTTCAGTATTACCAGCATTTCACAGCATTTCAGTATCTGCTTGTTGATTGGGATAGAGAGTATCCTTGGAAGAGCTTTAGAGCATCCCTGTAAGGTCTTGAAAACTGTGCTTAGTCTTATTTTTGAAAAACTGCATGCTTAGTCTGAATTAAAAAGAAGGATGCAGCTGTACAGAGAGTAAAATAATAGTAACTAATGCCTGTGAACACTGCTAGTAAAAGAGAGCTGAGGGTTTTGAGCTAGGAGCTTCCATGGGGAAGACGTCTACAGGCTGCCTCAATTCTTTACAAACATGCGCTCAGCAGGCAGTTCCTAGCATATTGTTCTGGAATTGAGGGGGAAAAACCTGAACCCCAGGACTGAAGAGAGCCTGAGAATCGTTAGCACTGCAAAGAGCAAAGATGTAAATGCCATTCAGCGGAGAGCTTGATCTCTTTCTGAAGAGCAGAGGATGGAGGAGAAAAAGAAATGGCCCACCATGTGCTGGCTGGCTCCAGGAGAGTCGGAGTGCAATTTTCCTCTGCTGTTTTATTATCAGTCGCTTTTGTGCCAAGTCTGACACTTACAATTCCTGCTTGTGGAATTGTCTCCCAGCTCTTGGAGTTGCTGTAGGGTCTTAACGTTTGGGCCTCTCCTTGAATTGCGGCTCAGGAGTTTTGCTGTGTGGCCATGGCTTGTGCCAGGAGCGTTGCACGTGCTCACCACCAGCGGAACAAAATTACAAACCTGTCTTATTTCCCCAAAGTCTACCTACTGTTTGTGTGTGAGGAGGATAAGTATGATTGCTTTAATTTCATGTCTCACTAGGGAAATTGGATTTTTTTTGTAATAGTGAACTCAGACATGAAAGCTTTCCAGTGCATTTGGTCTCCATTTAAATTCAGAATACTGAAGGGGACATGCCCTAGGTTACTACATTACCGTTTTTATACGCTGTTTACATGTTTAGCTGCATATTAATTTTAACTAATCAAAAAGGAGAGGCATATTTGGGGCCTCCAAATATTCCTTTCAAGTCCACGGTGAGACTTTCTACAGGACTCCTTGCATTTTGGAGTACAGCTCACACAGAACCAGATTTTCATGAGATCTTCTCTCATGATACCTTCTCTCATGAGACTTTCCATGAGACCTTTCATGAGACCACTCTCCAAACTGATCTAGGCCTCTAATTGCATTGCATTGCATTGCTTATATGCATAAATGCAAGAGAGGTTCACAGAAACCCCCAAATGTAGCTTCCTTAGCTGTGGCATCAGAAGCCTCAAGAATACATAGCGTGCAGAACCAATCTATGTCCAAGTGTGTTTCATTTCACCTCCTTTTATCAATTAAAATGACAAGACTGATCTGACCAATTTGCTATCAAGTAAGTGGACTTGAAGTTTAAGTAAATAATATGTATTTATTGAATAAAATGGTTTCTCACCCCAAATAAGAGGTGTACACTTTTATAAGAGCAGTTCAAAGACGCCTCAGACTTGCATCCAAAATACTTTCCAGTCCTTTAAGACAATGGAGTTCCTTCTGTTGACTTTGGACATGAGAATCTTGGGCTGCTACCTGCCAAAATAAATATTCTCTTGGTATTCACCTCGCATTCATGAGTAGGAGCACATCTAAAAAGCAGGATCAGTGACAGAAATGAGCTTTTTGCAACTTGTAATGAAAGGTGGATAGTGTACTGTGTGTTCTGGGGGGTTGTCACCTGTGGAATCAAGGGATTTTGCGAGAATGTCACCTGCCACATATAAATAGAGTTCCCCAAAACCCCAGGAAATTAATGCAAGAAGCTCTGAATCCAGCAGATGAATAACAGATAGATCGAAACATACAGTGTTTATTGAATCTTACAAATTTGAGAAAATCATATAATTTCTTGCAAGTTAACTCAACATTTTTGAAGGAGTGGAGCTGAGTTACTGTGTAAGAGCGCGAGTGTGTGAGAGCTGCACACACACAAAGCCCTGCCATGCCCCATTTGTTTCTGTTGTGGGTAAGCAAGAACATTGGGTTTAATGAGGCTCCGTTTAACCTCCAGCTGTGAAATGTGGGATTAGTCATATCCTATGCTTAACCAGCTTTGTAATAATTTCACTAGATTCCGCTTTTTTCTGTGTATGAGGACAGGGTCAGGGAAAAAGCTCTTAATTGCAGTTAGATCAGGCTATGGAGAAGCAGCATTTTGTGTCTTTGTAACGTGGAGAGAGGTTCAAAGCACACGGATTCTCAGTGATCGGTCCCTCTGAGAAGGACTGAAAAATGTTTCAAGGGGAAACTAAGCAATAGCTGCAGAGGTTTAAAAACAGATATTTGCAATAAGTTCCATGCCAAATTCAGAACCAGCTCAAGCAAAATTCAGTGTCCGATATCTGAAAACAATTTGGGGAAGTGAGGGAAGAATGTTTATTGTTCGTTGCTTTTGGGGGGAAAAAAAAAAAAAGAGGCTTTACCCAAAACTATATGTTTGTGACAAATTTTTTCAGTTTTATTTTGCTTTTCGTGAAGCCAAAACCGCAAATCTGAATCTTTATAGGAGACTTTTAAAGAATATTCAAACTGTCTCATAGAGATTAAGACTGTCTGTAGCCGATTCTTCCCGACTATTCGAGTCCTGGTTCCTCAGAGAGCTTTGAACATCTGAGTGGTCCTCCAGAAGAGAGGGGCTTGAGCATCCATCCTGCTCCGAGTGCTGTTCGAAAGAGAAGAGCCCTCGGACAGCTTGGTCCCAGCGTTAGTTAGAGGGCCTTTTCTGATTTATGAGAAGGGGATTCAGGTCTTTGCCTTCCTCATTCCCAGCTCCCTCGTTTTCTGGGAGTGCCTTGAAGGCAGCCCCAGCAGCACTTTTGGGAGGAGACACAGGGGTTCACTTTGGCCTTCTTGCCTGGAGTGCAGTTGACAGAAAAAAATGAAATGTGACTCCAGGGGATAGTCCAGTGAGTTTATTCGTGTGCTTAATACCACATCTACACCCACCAGCCTGGTGGAAGTGGGGCAGCATTCCTTAGCTTCTCCACTGACAGCCCTAATGAAGAGACTGGGTTTGGTGCTAATGAGCCACGGGTGGGCTCCATGAGTCTGAGACTCCTAAACTCATTGCATACAAGCCACAGACCAGACATGTCAATGGTCACAGTTCCATTTGGCTTTATCTATTGAGCTGCGTTTCTGTTTGGGTTATAGGCTGTGATGCTTGAATCTCAGCTGCGCCAGCCCGTATTCTCTTTTGAGCAAAGCCTGCCAGTTGTATGATTATAATTATATGCTGCAATTTGGTTTGAGCTGATTATCTGAGTCTCCCATGAGTTATGGGGTTGATCTTTCTCTGCTGATCTGAAACAAGAGGAAAAAAATACAGACACTCTTGAATATTAACAGAGCATTAAAGTTCCCTACCTCAGTTGTGGCAGAGAATGGAGAAGGTTTGAGACTTGCGCTGCTTTTATTGCCTGTACCCCACTGAGATACTAATAAAAATATTTTTCAAAGAGTGGTTTTACATGGCAAAATCTGCTAAGCCTCTTGCAGACTGTCTCCTGCTATTTATTAAGCCTTTCCCAAAGTGCTAGCTCCCCTGACAGTAGAAAATTCCAGCTGTCACCATTGCAACCTGATGAAATCTGCTGCTTTGCCCCTCCAGCTTGTACGAATGCAGCTCATGATATGAGGGGAAAGTCAGAGGGGGGATGCTCGTTCCTGCGTTGTCCTTGCGAATGGCCGGGATCCAGCCATGGCACAAAGTCCAAGTGCATCCTTACAGCTCCCTGTGCTGCTGCGGTACAAGGGCTCGGTCTCAGGGTCGTACCATTTCCAATTCTGCATGAACAACCAAAAATGGCTGGACGAAGATAAAACTGGCCGAGGTTGTGCTTGTGACCTGCTGGCTGAATCCTGGAGAGGGAATTGGGAGGGTAGATGTCTTGGCAAACCATCTCCCCTAAAGCCTTTGTCACAAGTCTAAGGAATGATCCCGGGATGCACCACGTATACAGCAGGGATATAAACCAGCGTAAAGGAATTTAATCTCTCCTGTTACAGAAAGCTCATATTATTACATGACGTGGAAGATGTTAAATAGTTTTAATCTCATCCCTTAATTTTTTTTTTCTTATTTGCAGAGTTCTTTCCAAATCAAAGACGTTGGGTTTTTTTATTGCAGTCTCATGTGTGTGATTTCCAGCTTGCCTGATAAATGCCGTTGAAGCTAATGGGACTCTTCACATATACTTAAAGTCAGATATGTGCTTTGCTGAGCTGATTTTTGCTTGAATATGTCTTGTAGTGATAACTGCAATTACTGAACCTTAATTCAATTATTTGCTAGCTTCGCACAGCGAAATGGCCCATCCCTCAGCTTCCTGGTGCATGGGACCCTAAACCAGGGATTAATGAGATAAGGAGGAAATCTCTGTGCTAGATCATATGGTGGGGGATGTTCGCTGGGGCACAAGGCCACCTGAAAGGGCCACTCGTGTAATCGTTGTCCCATTGCCGGGACTGTTGCCCTGGTGCCCCTGTGAGAGCTACGCAAGGTGCTTTGCAGCATCTCCTTCACCTTATATGAGACGTGTTTCTGCTTTGCTTTGCCTCAGCAAATGGTCGTGACTCTGCTGGGCTTACTAAGGATACCTGGGGGCAGGTTGTTCTTCCCGAGAGGCGTGTTCTGATAGTGCGGTTGAGCTCTGTGGGTATGGTGAAATGCCCGTAGCTGTGAAGAAGAGTAAGGTGCTCAGGCTTTATCAACTCTTTGTGGGGTCACCGTACTCTAAATCGGGTCAGTAAGGTGTTAATGTTTGTGCACATCTGCAAGGCTTCGTTCATTAATATGGGAAGAAGGGGTTGAAGTTCGAATATTAGCATTATCTTATCAAGTGTTGCATGTAAGACCAGCTTTTTTTGCCCATCTGTGGTAATGATAATGTTTTTGCAAGGTGAAGAAATAACATTTTTCTCTTTCATTTCCAAATTGTATAAAGATCTTCTGTTCCCTTCTAGCTGGCTGACTGCAACAGCTTGCCACAAAGTTTCAGTCAGGTAGAGAGATCTCATGCATCCACAAAAGCTTCTTGGATCTGGGGGCTGCCTTTTAATATTGCTGGTGGTTGTTTGGGGCTCTGATTGCTTGTACTTTCACATGCTAATGTTGGCGATTTCCGTTTTTTTATCGTCTGAACATATTAAATATGTGCCTAATTATTTTTTATTTCCCTCCTATACTTGTGCAGAAGACATTGGTTAGTAACATCAGAGTTTTGAGCAACTTGAAATCAAAGGCATTTACCTACCTGAAGAGAGGTTGGTACTTTTAGCTGAATTGCTGCAGGAAAAAACAGGAAAAGATTTTGAGCTAAACCTTCCATTTAATTACCCAGTTGCAAACAATGGGTTGTTGAGTGTCAAAATTGAGGCAGTTTCAATTACTAACACAATTATGGTTTAGAAAATTGTTGCAGGTAGGTTTAAGAATTCATATTACAGTGACAGGCAAGTAATTCAGGAAATGGGCACTAGGAGAGTCCATAAAGATGAAAGCAGCCTGACCCAGTGGACTGAAATAAAACCTTTCTCCTTTTTCTCTTCGCAAATATATATAATCAAAAGTGGGGGTCTCAGCAGAGTTTTCCATCTAACATCCAAGATTTACTAGAATATGAAGTAAGAATGACATTTTTTTTCATACAGACTTTTTTCACATAGAGAATTACCCAAATCCTTATGGGCTTACATGGTCAGGATGGGATGCCCTTGCCCTATTGCTAAGGGCAATATTCACCCTGATATTTAACTGGCAGCTAAAGGAAATCCTGTGCTTTGTAAACAGATGGAGTAGCCACTAAAAAATGGAAATTGCTTGTCTCTCTGAGGGCTGGGTGATGGTGTGGCATATTCGTTTGTCCAAAGAAAATCTTCAGAACTGGTGTCAATAAGGGTATCTTCTGTTGCCAATATTGAGTTCGTCACAGTATTTCTTTCCGTCTAGTTGCACTTCATGTTAGGATACATAATTTCTTCTAATGTTATGTCGAATAGCAGATAAAATATTAATAAATTTAAGTGGTGCGGTGTGTAATCTGCTGTCTCTTGAGCTTAGTGCCAGTGGGTCTGCGCTGTAGGAAAATGAAACTGATTATGGCAAAGCCTCTGAAATGAGAGTCCTCTGGGAAGTCTGCTGTCGGTGACTCACGTGTACTTGATTCTCCTCTACATTCCGGACACATCTTTCCATCTTTTTTAAAAGAGACCCCACACCAGAGGGAAATAAAAAGAGGCTTTATAGGACTCCTGGCCTTTGAATTGGTGCTTGGTTGTTATTTTTTAAACGGCTTGTGGACCAGGAGAGGAAGGTTTCACAGCGCAGGAGGTTACAAGTGAGTTAGGAAGAAGTGATGAGAGCAGCATCTCAGGTGCTCAGCTGTAGCCCTTGGGTGCCAGCAGGGCTGTCCCTCCTGGCTCCTGCCATGCACCAGTGGGATGTGGGTCTCCAGCATTCCTTCATCCCATCTGCTGAGCCTCCGCGGTGCCTTGGATACGCTCGGGCACAGGATGCCGCGGGGCAGACACCTGAATTGCTCCAAGGTGACGCCGCAGCCCCTGGGGAGAAGGGAAGCCGGGACTCTTTGTAAAGGCTTTCATATATCCACAGGGCACAGGGTCAAACGGATCATTTATGATTAATTATATTTTTTTTTTAACCTCTGTTCAGCCTTAGGCTGTTACAACTTATGTGAAAGGAGAAAACAGTGTTTTCAATTAAAGGCTACTTATGTAACAACCCTGTTTTGAATGCTAATTTATGAATTACTGGAAGCTGACAGTGTCGCTTTTTAATTTTCCTCGGTCACTTCAGCACATAATTCTAATTGAAATTGTTCTGTTGGGGTTTTTTTTTGTTTTTTTTTTTTTCCTAATCTCTTTCACAACTGCTGAGAAATATCTGTCAAGTAAATTTCTCTTTCTGTATTTAATTTTTGTTAAGAATGGTCCATTTTGTTACATCAAAGTGTTTCCGAATTAATTCCTCCTCTTCTTTTTTCTCCCTTCCAGCAGAAGTAACACTGAAGGGTAACAGAAACAACAATTTGTCTAACTTGTCTATAAGTTTTCAACACTTTATCTTCACAGTTGGTTCAACATGACCACAGCACTGATCTGACTTTACTGGACAGAAACGGAAAGGAAAATAAATGTATCTTCGTAGTGCTTTGACCTTAAAATACCACAAACACCATCCATCTTCTAGTGCTATTTGTGTTATTTTCAAATTGAATCACTCAGCACATCAGGTCAAAAAGTCAGAGGCCACCATTTCTTCTCCCTGCTATCAGGATAGAAAGCTTTGATAGGAACAAGTGTTTGCTGATTATTTTTTTTTTAAATGTAGTCTTAGGCTTTGGTTAGTACCAAGACTTTAATTTCTGTCTAAAGTATTTAGAACGATACAATATTTCTTATGGATAATGCTTACCACTTTCCACCCATGTTAATAATCAAATTGCTTCTGTTTTCTAGACAGAGAAAAAGTTGGGTTTGTGGTCCATTTTTACTAAAAACTTGTTATGTTGGTCCTATTCTTTTCTCACTGATAAGAGTAGGCAAAACTCCCTTCCCTGCCGGGAGAGGCGTGTCTAGGTCCAGTTCTTTCCTGACAGGGCTGGCAAAGATCTCGGGTGTTGGTCCAAGAGCAGTATCTTCCAAGGTCACTTCAAGTTCTGCCTAGTTGAGGAATTTAGCAACAAATGTCATGTCATAATTTCCAGATAATGAAGAGTTACTGTGTCTGAGGGACGGCTGGGGAGCTGTCAGTGCTGGCAGCGTGTAGCACAGGTTTGCCTTGAAGGTGAAGGTGTTGGGTCTGCAGAGACTCATCCCTGTGTTCATCGGCCGGTAAAGGCGGGCAACACCGTGTAGAGCGATGATGCTGAGTTACACCTTGGGGGGGGTCCTGCACTTTCATACCACTGTGCAAGTCAGGAGATGCTCCCTGCTCCCTTTTCCTCTATTTCCTTTTCTTTTCCTGCTTTTTTTTTTGTTTTAAACATTTGGGATGAAACTATCATTTGAAAAAAATTTGCAGTAAAAGAGCAAGAGCTCCTCCAGAGTAGTCAACAGCCAGTGGTTGGCGTTTGCTGGGGAAGAGTGTGTTTCAGGTTATGCAAGTTGTAAATTTGATCAGTTTAAGTAAAGACGGACTATGAGTTTCCACAGCTCTCCCTTGGTCTCCTTTTCTTTCTGTGTCCCTCCCCCTCTCTCTGCTCCTCAGCTTAGAAAACATTCCCAACGAAGGTTCGATCGAAACAGCACTCTCCCATGGAGTTTTAGATCAGATGGAAATGCTTTTGCTGATAAATTCCTTGGAACTCCAGAAATGTGAAGTGATTTTACCTGAAGGGTAATTTATTATAGCCATGTTGCCCGTTAATTGAGATAATCTCCAACAATGATGATGAACAGAGATGATCAGGGATTGTACTTTTAAAACGCCATTCTGACTAGAAAAGCAATTTGGGATCCACTCACATCTCAGTAATGAAAATTGGGTAAGGTAATAAGAGATTTCATTTTGTGAGTGAATTGACAATGCAAATACCAGGATTTTTAATTTAGGTTTAAGTGGAGTAATGGCTACTCATTCTGATGCATCATTAGTCATATTGCTTTTTAATGAGGGATTCACTTTCTTTTCCTGGTTAGCTCTAATACTGATGGCAAAGCCCAATGAATGCGTAAATGTTTAGGGAGGTATGATGAATATGTGTCACTGCACCATTTTAATTTAAAGAAGGAAGAAAAAGCAGTTTTCCTTCTACGGTGAAGAAATACACATTTGCTTTTAGTGCAAAGGAAATAAATAGTGCAGAACTGTGATTGGTAGGCCGTTGTTAAAAAGTAGTTAGAGTAAGATACATTTTGAAACAAATTCTGGAAAATACAGAAGGAAAATTGCATTGAGTGGAGTGTTTGTGAAAGGGCTGGCTTTCCTGCTCGCAGCAGTAGGAAAAAGTGGTTCTTTGGCCACCTCCAACGTGGATGCGTTACAAATAACGGCAGGTGAAGATTCTTCTTGCCCTACCAAACCCACTCCATGCCCCAAACACCTCGTTAATCTTCTGGATGGATGTCTGTTAGGCATTTTTATTTCTTAGACGTTTTTTTATTTCCTCATCAAGAGTAGTCAACATAGTCAACNTTTTTTTTCTTCTTTCTTTCTTTTGTTTAATTAAGAGCTTGTTTTGATGGTCGTTGAACTCGGTGAGAATCTTTCCATCAAATTGAATGCATTAGGTCAGCTTCATAATCGGCAGTCACTGAAACAACCTAACAATAGTTTTGTCACACACAAGTGCACTGTCTTAAATGGGATTTGCTTAAAAAAAGCAATAGAACTAATCCATTATGAACACTTGTTAGAGCCGAGTTTGGCCTGTATCTGTGTATTTACCAACACAATTTCAACCAATTCAAGCCAAATTGAAATTAATGCAGGCTCTTGCTCCAGGCAGGAGCATAGGGCAGTTAAATTAAATCAGTTTAAAGTAGCGTATTTTTAGCCACAGCAGTATGATATTGTGTGTTGAGTAGACTTAGGTCTGGCTGCTTTGCTGCCTTTGGTGGGCGAGGCATTTTGACTTTCTAGGACAACCTGTAGTGTGATGAAGCACATGCTGTGTCTAATTAGAGAAAGCCATTTGGATTTGGGGGTAAGAGAACAGGTTTCTGGGAGACAAATGTCCACCAAACCTCTCCTTCTCATTCCCGTTTCTACACTCCTGTTTCTCCATAAGCACATGGCACCTTCCATGTCACAGTGCGGTTTGCTGAAGCCTGAAGCAATCCAGGGCCTCCAAACGCTGGTGAGATGCTGCAAATCCTTCTGGAGGAAAGCCTTCGAGGAGATCTGGGACCCCTGTGATCTCCACCACAAACCTACAACCTCGCATTTTCGCTCTGCTGTTTTCTTCTGCTTTTCCCTTGCGCGTTCGTCCCAGGTGTCAGGGAGAGGTGCACGAGCTTCTGAGCTGACAGACCACAGGGGTGGGCAGCAGAGCGTCGTCAGGACCTCCCCTGGAGGTCGCTGTCCTCTGGGGCACATACAATGGTGAAGAAGAGGTGGCACACGGCAGGGCAGTGGAAGCATAACCAGCCAGGGTAAAATCCCTTCAGAACAACCACCAAGAGACCCCTACACATCATGTGCCTGGGACAATGCCAGTAAGGGTCTTATCATCATCTTCCTTTGTCATCTTCCATTGAAAGTATTTGCCTCCCAGGCATGGTGGAGGGATCTCAGTTTTGCAGTGGACACTTATTAGCTTCAGGAGGAGTTATCTCCTTCAGATCTTCTGTCTCTGACTCTCTATTGTGAAAAGCGAAAGAAAGGTAGACCACAATCTTCTCTGATGCCACCTTGTAAATCCAAGGGAATCCCAGGCATCCGATATGCTAAAGTCATTGCATATCACTTGACTCCAAGTTAACCTTCAGGTTGACCCGGCAGATTGGGTGATCCAGGGCGAGTATCCATTTCTCATGGTGGCTTTCTTGAAAACTCCCTTCTCTTCACAGCTTGTAAAAGGGAAGTTGATAGGGCGAGTGCGCCAGAATGGTTGTGAGAGCGCTGGCTCACAAAAGCTGAACGTGTCCTAAACAGGCCACGTGGCTAATGATGCTGATAAAAAATGATGTATCCACTCTGAATGCCCCAATTCTTCTCTGCTAAATCGGAGCAAGCAATGGAAATGGACTTTCCATATTTCTAGAGATCTGTACACAGCCGCAGTCCCCAAAGTCTCGGTTATGGTCAGGTCTTTGAGGTTACTGAGGGGTTTTATATACAGTTGAGCTGATTTATGGGATTTCCTGTTAAATTTTATTGCACCAGTGGCTTTTCTTTGGTTCTTTTGAAGTAGAAAACATCATTTCTGCAGCAAATGCCAGTCAAAAGTCTTAATGGAGCATAAAAATCTAAAAGGTCATGATTTTATAGCTTTAAAATAGAGGAGAGTGAACTGCTTGATACTCTTAAAAATACAAAAAGTTAATGAGGATGTTTATCTGTAATAAAAAGATATAATCTTTTCCCAGAGCTTTGATTCTGACTAATTGTGTTTTGGCTTTTTATGGGTATAGTTTTATAAATGAGATACTTTTCTCATTCTAAGACCGTCCCGTTTCAGAGTCATGGAGAGAGAGAATAATACAAGGCAGAAACTTTGTCCCGGGGCAGTTATTCAGTACTTGACACCCAGTGCTGCGTCTCCCTTTGCATGCAGGCTACTGATTGCATTTATCTGTTTTCTGGGGTCATATAGATTACCTTTATTTATTTGACTTTTTGTAAGAACTGTGGGTGCATGCAAATTTCTAACCAAATAAGAAACTGTCCCTGTCACAGACATTTTGCAAGCTCAGGTGTTTACAGACTCTCATTGCTTTCCACACGCAGGTGATTGGAATGGCCTATGCTGTTTTAAAAAGAAAAAAACAATACAGAAAATGTCTCCTGGTGGATTTTCTTTTGCTGATTTTGATTTAATCTGTCTTAAAAAAAATATTCTTTCATTTGCATCTTAGCAAATGTTCTTAACTGGCATGTATGAACTTAGATGAAATAGAAATGCTTTCTCGCTGTGTCACTTAATGGAGTAGACCGTGAGTGGTTCACCTCCAGCTGCTTGCAAATGTTTTCTCCAGGTGTGGGCACGGGAAAAGCATTTTATTACAATGGTCGCTATACCTGCCTTTGCAGGGAGAAGTAATGGGAACAGGTCACGGGATGGAAGCGGTCAAGGGAAAAGCCAGTGCAGCAGGAGAGACACAGATTTCCTTCTTCTCGTTAATACGGACTGTCATGTTTTCTGTCTTCTTGCAGCAGTCCAGCACGGGGGACCTGAGGACACTGAGGAAAGGGTTGTCCCCGTACCACTCCGAGTCGCAGCTCTCCTCCCTGCCACAGTATCAAGACGCCCTGCAAAACGTAAGAGCCGTTTCCTTCCCTATACAGACAGAGCCGCGGGTTTCCTCGGAAGTGTCATGGATGGAGGGGGGCACGGGAAGGATAGAGGGAAGCTCTCCCGGCTGAGAATTCACCCCCAAACCAGCGGTGCAAACGTGCAGCTGAAACCTGCAGCTGTTGGGAGGATGGGCAGCCCCTGGAAACCTTGATCTTTACCTATGGTTGGATCATCAGCTTCCCAGCGTAGCTTTTTCGGTTAACCGACGGTCACTGTTATGCGTCTTTTAAAGCAAGGCTGAGTCTTGTTATACCTGCAGCTCCTGCTTTGTAAAAGCCCCGTGTGCCTGCTGTCAAAAAGCTGGTGGTGGATGAGGCGAAAGACAGTTTGCCAAGTGTCTGGCAGCGTGTGGTCGGGGTTGCTTTGGCGATTAAGTTCTTAGGACTTTCAGTGCAGGTTTTTCTGTGTCACAAATGAGGTTTATGTTTCCTAAGATTTTCCTGCGTTTCTTCTCAAACAACAGAAGAGTCTTGATTAAAGCCTCTTGCGAAAGATGGATTCCATGCTGCTGAGCCGGGGCTCCTCCTGTCAGCAGAGCTGCGGGTCCTGTAGGACCAGTAGTGTGTTGGCTGCCTGCTGGGGTAACTGTCGTTCTGTAGGCTCAGCTTGCCTCTTACTGCTGGAAAAAAGGGTGTGATCATAGAATTGTCAGGGTTGGAAGGGACCTTAAAGATCATCCAGTTCCAACCCCCTGCCCTGGGCAGGGACACCTCCCACCAAACCAGGCTGCTCAAAGCCCCATCCAGCCTGGCCTTAAAAACTTCCCGGGATGGGGCATCCACCACCTCTCTGGGCAACCTGTTCTAGTGCCTCACCACCCTCATGGTGAAGAACTTCTTCCTAGTAATAACAGTTTAAGAAAGTTTGCATAGATAAAAATCCAGTCAGTGCGAAAGCAGAGCCCCCTTCTATCCCTGCTGAACTGCAGGATGGATGGATGGATGGAGACCCTCCCAGAAAAAAGGGACAAAACCCTTTGTGCCCCAAATGAAATGGAAGACCGTGGCTGAATATCCGTTTTTCGAACTTTGTGCCCCATATGTAAATTCGGGAGACTTTGTAAGGAGGGCAGAGATGTATGAACCTGGAGATGCATGTACTGGTGCCTTACAGTTTTGAGGATTTTGCTTTATTTCCCTTGTGCTCAGGCTTTGGATCCCCAGCTTTTTTTGAGGTGAGGGACGCTCGGTTGGCATGTGCTGGTTGCCCTGAGGAGCACCGCTACACACCAATTCACATTATCTTGCGGGTCAGGCTGGGATACAGCCGGCGGCACTCTGCAGAGGAGCTGTGCCGGTGCTGGGAGCTAGCAGGAGACTTCTCTGCCCAAGCACCGGCCCCTGCCGCTCACTGGGGCTGCGTGAGGGCTGTCATCCTGGGTGCGTGCTGCCTTCTTTGCGGGAAGATGATTTAAAGAAGAACACAAACCATCTCTGGATCCAAATCCACATTGTCTGGGATACTTATGTAGCCATTTATTTATTTATTCCTACCAAAATCTCTTCGGTCTTGTGGCTTGACGTGGTATATTGGATAACAATAACAACTGCATGCAGATGTCTTTGAATGTCTCAGGCACTTCCCAGGCAGTGAACGGTTAGACGTACCTGACTTTCTCTGCAGCCTTTTTTTTGACAGCAGGCATGGCTTTGTGAGAAACCGTTCCTCTTTGTGCCTGCCCAGGCTTCACGCGGGTGAGTGAGTGATGGTGGACAGTCGGTGTCGGCTCCAGAGCTGTCACATCTGTTCAGGGTTTCGTCATCGTCACTGCCTGTGCAACTCTTCGGGGAAGTTCCTCAGCACATCCCTCACTGTCACGCAGTTTGCATGAAGGCATCACTCCAGCTCTCCGTGGCCCTGACGCACCTCGCTTAATGAAGCAGTCTGGTATTTCTCATGGATCCTGGGTCATGGACACCGGTGCACAGAATGGAAAGACATTCATAATTGCGACCTGTGCGGTGTTTAGTCAGTGGTGCATCACGCAGACAGTGAATTAGATATTTACTCTGTGGTCTGCAGCAGTTACCAAATATCCAAGAAAAGAAGTCTCCCAGGGGGTTTAGTTCTGACCTACGAGCCCCTGGCCATTGCAAGGGAAGGTGTGACATGTGTGTTGGGTTGAACCGATAGCAGGCTGGCCAAACTCCCCAGCCCTGGGAACTGCAAACCAGAGGCGTCCTGTGGTGTAGTGGAGGTTCTCCGTGTCCCCTGGGAGGTGAGGGTGATTCCCTTGGGCTGAGGGTGATTCCCTTGGGCTCGGACTCAGCCAGACATGAGAGGAGGCCGTTCCCTTGGGAAGAGAGAGGCAGGCTCCGCGGCAAGCTGGTTGGGCTGGCTTGATCCTTCCCATCACTGACAGCCTCCGGACCAGCTCAGCCTGGAGTCAGGTGATGTCTCAGCCATGGGAGCGGACTTTGAGTTACCTGTAGGCCGTGCACTGCTGAAGACCCGCTGGCCAGCCTGGTGTCTGGGTGTCAGTGATAGAAATGATCCCACAGCGTCCTTGGAGGGCTTGCGCTTACATTCAGCTAGCCTGAGCTGTTGCTATGTCTTCAATACTTTGGTCCTCCGTGGTAGCTAGAGCAGGTTTTTTTTCTCCCATGTTGTGTTTGTGTCTTACCTGCACTGCATGTGTTCCCTTCGTGGCTCCTCCATGGGGATGCGGCAGAGAAGGTGATGCTCAGCCTGTCCTGGAAACTTCCAGCTCAGTGCTTTCCTGGAGTTTGGCAGTACCAGGTGGGAGTCACCGACCTTCCGTTTTGTTTGTTGGCATTGTCCGGAGGGTTCATATTGCCTGTTCATATAGTCTCACCTCTAGTTAGCGAAACAGAAATTACATTTCATTAACACTGAGAGTTTTAGAAGAATAACGATGGTTTCAGGAAATCGCTGTTACAGAGGAAAGAAGGAGGCCTGTCGGTGCAGGGCTGTGAAGGACTGGGAGCTGTGCCTGCCACCATGGAGGGACTCTTCTCTCACAAACACCCGCACCTTCTTTCACCTCTCTGTGCCTCATTTTTTCCCTCAAAGGAATTGGTTGGGAAATCACCCATTCCATAGCATCATTTTCAAGCAGTTCTTTATCACTAGGCTAAATAGCACTAAGTACTCCAGGATCCTCCAGGGTGTGCACCAAAAGGCCGTGTTTAATTTTTGGAACAGTATAGCGTTGCTGGAGAGTTCACATGCTTCTCTCATGGGCTTTCTCCAGCGTTAATCTAATGATGAATGAAGACTGGGAGGTGGGGTTGTCCACACTCGGGTGTCAGCACTCAGGTCTCTCACTCTCCATAAAGCTACACAACACAGTGCTTAACCTTTGGTCACAGCTAATGATAGCTGAGTTACGTTTCTGACGTGGGGAGAATCTATAGGAGAAAAGGAAATTCCCCATCCGCAGCGGTAAGGTCTTGTTTTGTTACTAATAGTCACGTTTCAGCAATTCATTTTCGGAGAGGTAGAATCTCAGTTGCTGACTTCTGGAGCATTCGAGGCCCCTGTAGCACAGCCGAGGATGAATGCAGTGGCTGAGGCACGGCCCAGAGCTTGCATCTCTCTCTCTTCTCAGATCCCTTTGGATCGCCCTCTTCTTGGGTGCTCTGGCCGCCCACATGGACACGCAGTCCCTGCAGCCCTTGACGCTCCTGCCTGCTGCCCTGCGACTGTGCCCCAGGCGTGTCTTAGTGCCCAGGGGTGGGAAGGTGGCCTGAGGGCTGCTCGTGTTCCTACGGATTGGAGGTATCTTCACCTTGAGAAGCTCGTAAGCCAGCTGCCTGGAGGAGCCGTTTATCCATGTTGGCATAAAACAACATTAAATATGAACCAGCCCGTTACTAGCAGTTGGAGCTGGCCTGGCTGGCTTAGATTTAAAATTTACTAGCAGCATTCACGTGATTTGTAATAGCAATCTTGCCTTTAGTGGAACTAACTGTTGAGGTTGTTAATGGGAATATTAAGGTTAGTGTGGATAGAGCGTGAGTGGAAAAGCGTGTGTGAAAACACCAGCCGGGACGCAAGAGCGAGGATGCAGGGGTGGCCCGTGCTGGTGGCCAGAGGCACAACTGACAGCAAACAAATGGGTAAACACCGCGGGATGTGTGGTTTGCCTCAGGACCAGGAGGGCTGCCATGCGATAAGGCCGCAGCACAGATGGCTCATCACTAGAAGACCTGCTCGCTGATAACAGCAGCAAGGTCACACTGTGATGTGCCATTGCAATTCCTGTGCTTCCAAGAGGAAAACTTAGATAAGGTTCCCGAAATGAGGGAAAGGAGGCAACAGGCAGCAGCTTTCCTGACGTTTACGGGGGTTGAGTAAGCAAGACACCGAGATAAAGATCAGCCCATAATAACTGTTGACCCCTAAAGCATGTGAAAAATGTGTCCAAACCCCAGATTTTTGCTGTCAGTGAGGACGGATGCCAGAGCAGTCGTTAGGACGTGATAGCTGGAGTCCCTTGTCCTCTGCGTCGCACGCAGTGACGCAGACCACGCCACATGGGCACCTAGCTTTTGGTGAGCGCGTGAGCGTGAGTATGTAGGTGTGTGAGTGTGAGTGACGTGTTAGAGAAATCAGTTTTAGGTTAAAATAAATGTCACTTTCCCCTTCCTTAACTTTTTACACTGAGTTTGTACGGTGGCAGTTTCCTGTGTGACGCCTCGCTGAGGAGCAGGAGCTCCCAATAGTGTCCCGGCCGGCTGTGGGGGGACGTGTCTGCGGATGCAGTAGGTGGTGGCAGATGGAGGAAGGGTCCTGTGTTTATCTGGGGTTCGGAGCTGGGAGTCCCTGGGAAAAGTGTCTGCAGGTACACTCTGCGAGGGCTGCGCAGAGCTCCCTTTTTTGAGGGATGGTGGTGACAGTGCCGTTTCCCAGCCTTACATCTATCCCTAGTGACTACAGTAAGTATCTCTGGGAAACAGTGAGATTCCCTCCTTTAAGGTATTGAAAACTGCATCTCTCGGGAGTCTGTTTTAGACTAGAGGCCAAGGCTGGGAGGAGACAATACCATTTCCCTCCCTCAATCTACTCCAGAAACTGTGAGATCCATAGGAAAACACAAAGTGTGGTTATGTAGTGAGGACCCGGCTGAGAGGACCACCCGGTCCCTGCCTTCCCGGCAAGTGCCTCTCGGTGCATTTTTCTCCCGTGCCTGTTTCATGCAGGATGCAAAGCCTGGGAGGTGGCTCTGACTGTTCGGCTGCAGCACTGGCTCCATCGGCTCCTTCCGTTGATTCCCACCACCGCGCTGTCACGACACAACCAGCCGTGTTTTGGTAGCTCTGCCTTGTGGTGGCGGTACCTGGGAGAAGCGTATTTCGTTCTGCCAGATGGCACGCACGCTATTACAAAAACAAACCCAAATGTTTGTGGTCTGTAGGTGTAAAGAGAAGCCGCGAGATGGGGTGGGAAGGGATGATAAGAGCGTCCTTGGCTGACGCTCTGGCTGTCTCCTGAGCCTGTGGGAGCCATGGCGAGGGGAGGAGATACAAGGGCATGTAGTAGCTAAATCCAGTGACAGTCCTGTCTTCCTTCTGTCTGGAAAGATGGTGTCTCCATCCTCTTTGATACACGAGTGCTAACACAGAAGAAAAGCGAGAATGAGGCTCGGTATCTCGCCCTTGGCTCCCTGCAGGGCAAGGACCAAGCTGGCTCCTGTGCCAGCCTGGTGTAGGTGGGGACATGTGGCTGTGGCCCAAGCATGGTCTCAGTGGGGGACCCAGGGCAGGTCTGCTAGTCCCTTCCTCAGCCTGCGTGGGAGTAAATCCGTTCCTCTCAGGGAGGAGAACTGCATCGGCTTCTTAAAGCCAGCCTGCCTTTTAAAATCAAGTTTGTAATGGCCAGAGACCGTGGTTCCCGTGGTGGTGCCCAGGAGACGCACCCAGAAGAGCCAGGGGAGCCCTGTGGGCATTGCTGTCCCCACAGGGTCACCCTAGCACCTTAGCCTGGCCCCGAGGTGTCCCTGCACAGCGCAGTGACCCTGCCGCTGCCAGCACGGAGCCCCCCGGCCCCTCTGTGCTACACAAACCCCACAGGCACCTCTGGCATCCCCAGGGCTGTTCTTCATACCATCAGCATCCACCTTGCAGCCTCTCAAAATGCCTTCAGCCCCTTCGGTCGCTCCACCAAGCCCATCTCACGGAGCTCCCTGGTGGTCCCCTGCCTTCTCCCACCCATGTGCCTGTCAGTTGGGCTGGGCGCTGTGTGTCGGAGGACAACCCCAGGCCTGTTTCTCACCTCCCCCAGGCAGCGGCGATGGCCGCGGTCCCTCTTTAGGCAGGGGGAAAACAATGATCAAGGAGCACGGCAGAAGGCAGCTCCTTCCCGCCGGCAGCACCGATACCACCAGGATGCTATTGAGCAGACAAAGAGAGAAATTCCAGGCAGCCGTTTTGCCGCTGCAGCAAAGAGCGGCTGCGGAAGGGAAAGTAAAATGAAAGGTTTGTTGGGATTTGCAGCCCGGGGAGCACTATTGTGAAGCTTCAGAGTGTATTAGCAGCAGCTGAGACCAAGCCGATCCATTTTTGAAGGCAGCTGCCCTTCATCATCAGTTATTGCAGCAGCTCTGAGCGGTGGGTGGCTTTTTTCCCCACAGCAGCCAACCGGCACAAAGTTTGGCAGCGACAAAGTTTGGGGATTTGATGAGCAAAAGAGACAGTGACGGGCCATATCCATAATCTCCGTTTACAGGTAACTGTAGGAGGCGAGAAAAATTGATCTGCTTTGAGGACCTGCTGTAGGTTCTCGTGCTCACTGTTTGTGTGGGGCTGGCAATGGGTGAGGGGAGAGATGGAGGCATGGCAGCCCCTCTCTCTGCCCCAGGCCTGAGAGGAGGAGGCTTCCCCAGGGATGCCCAGGGCAGCCAGGCTGAAATGGAGACCTGGGGGGG
>VXBO01008297.1:51147-69282 GCA_013400135.1 Rhinoptilus africanus | reverse complement strand
CACCTGCGTGCATCCTCCACCCACCCAAAGGCTTTCACCTGCGCCACCCCCAGATCAGATTTGCTTCAAAGTGAGGGAAATCTCAGAAATCACCTGCTGTTCCCTTCTGAAATCAGGTGTGCTGGGTGTTCCCTTGGGAAAAGGAGCACCTCTCAAAATCCTCGTGCTGAGAGTGCCCCTGTGAGTCGGTCACGGTTAGTGCACTTCGTCTGCGGGCGCAGCCCGGGCTCCCTCTGCCCGGAGCAGCCAGAGCTCTTCTTGTTGCCTTGCCTCAGGTGGGTACGGGCTCAAACTGCTCTCAATGTGCCACCTTGGTCATAATTTCACAATCCGCAGCGTGTTGGGGGGGGGTAGCTGATGCTGTCGGTGGGGCGTTTTGGAGAGCGTTCCCCATTCCAGCCCTGCAGCCCTGTTCCCGAACCCGATGGCAGCCGCTCCGCTCCCCCTTCCCGCTGCCCAAGGGAGCTGCCCCGCCAGCTTTGCACCCACCAAGGAGCTTCCCAGGGCCCGAGCTGTGATCCGGTGCTGGGAAAAGACATCCTTCCTTTTTGCAGATGAGATGCAGTTGCGAACAATGTCCTGACTTTGTTTATTCTGTCTGGGGCAGTCCCAGAAATCCTCCCTTTCCTTGGGTGCCCCAGCACGGCCCGTACAGGCAGTGCTGTGCCGTGCCTGCCGGGGAGAAGAGCTATTCTTTTGTCGGGTGTGCTTGATATTTGTGTTCAGAAAGCAATGAACGGTTAGATTGTTTCTTTATTAATCAAAAGAGCTGCTTAAGCCCTTTTTGTTACTTAAGCAGATATCTGTGGGCGCCGCGGAGGCCGTGAAGATGCAGGAGGTGGTGGGAGAGCTGGGCTCTGCTGGGCTCCCGTGTGGATCCAGCGGTTAATTCATGGATTTGAGTGTTTACAGGACCAGCTGCTCTCCATGATTAAAGGCATCAAATTAAGTAATGCCAAAGGAGATTAGCATCTGCAATAAAGTCCCTTGATTTGATAGGGAAGATGCTAATTCGGAGCACCGATGGTTCCTGTACTCACTCCCACCGGTGGCCAGGAACCGTGTTGTGCTGGGGAGCTGGTGTCTGTCTGTGGGATGTCCCCCGGGTTCCTTCTCCTGTGCCTGGTGGGAAGTGGGTGGTTTGTTTGGAGCTGGATGCTGGCAGGCTTTCTGCGCTGTAGACGCGGGATAACCATAACCAAGTGTCACCCTGGCTTTGGATCATCTGCCAGGCGGACTGGGCACATAAGGGACCTGGGTGATCCCTGGCTCCGGTCAGGGTGTCCTGTGCTCAGAGATCTTATGAGGACAGGCTGAAAGAGTTGGGATGGTTCAGCCTGGAGAAGAGAAGGCTCCGGGGAGACCTTAAAGCCCCTTCCAGCACTTAAAGGGGAACTACAGGAAGGATGGGGAGGGACTCGTTGTTAGGGAGTGTAATGACAGGACAAGGCATAACGGCTTCAAACTGAAGGAGGGTAGATTTAGACTGGATATTAGGAAGAAATTCTTTCCTGTGAGGGTGGTGAGGCACTGGAACAGGTTGCCCAGGGAAGCTGTGGATGCCCCATCCCTGGAGGGGTTCAGGACCAGGCTGGATGGGGCTTGGAGCAGCCTGGGCTGGTGGGAGGTGTCCCTGCCCGGGGCAGGGGGGTGGAACTAGGTGATCTTTAAGGTCCCTTCCAGCTCTAACCATTCTGTGATTCTATGATTGCCTGCAACAGGGTGGCAAAAAGGCTGGTGTGTTTTGCAGAGGAGCTGGTGCTGATCACTTCTTTGTGCCTCTGGGAAATCTTCTTGCAACCAGCGAGGAGCCCTGGGGCTGCTGCCGGGGTGCCTTCCCGTAGCCGTGTCCCTGGGGAGCCCTGAGAGGAGCTGGATCCCTTCAGGAGCACCACGCGCGGTGGCGATGGCAGAGCTGTCAGGGGCATGAGAGGATGTGTGCGGGAGGGCAGGGGCTTGGGAGGAAGGGAGGGCGAAATGTCAGCCCGGAGTCACGACACGCTTCAGCGCGGCACCGTGGCTTTGTTTCAGGCATCAACCCCCCTGCGGCTGCACGGCAGTGGGGGACGGGAAACATGGCCCGGGATGCAAAACGATGAGGGACCCTCTCCCATCTACTTTTGTGGGGCCCAGGGAATGTCTCAGGCTGGTGGTAATGGGAGATTTATTTTATTTTTTTTGGTGTGATCTCCTGGGGATGCCTCTCACCTCTGGGTGAGGGGAGATTTCTCTTTATTAAGGGGCTGACTGCCTGTATGAGCCCGGTGCTTGCCCTCCGTGCTCCCTGTGCTGCCTCTGTGATGGGAATGCTGCGCGCTGGGGCTTCGGCATCTTCCCGGCGAGGGTCCAGGGATGCTCCTCCCAGGCCAGAGAGTCCCTGTGCTCTTGATGTTTGGTTTTGCCGCTGATTTTCTCCAGCTTCCCCCCCAGCACCCTCTCTGGCTGGAATGCTCGCTGGGGGGTTATTCAAGTACTTTCTAAACTTTGTAGCCAAAAGCGTGTTCACAAAATCAAAATATGCTGTCCCCCCCCAGCAATCAGACACAGCAGGTTTCCATGTTCCTGCCCGGCTCTGCCAACTGCTTTCCACGTTTCTGTGGGCATGGCATGGCCTCCTGCTTGTCCCTTAACAGTTCCTAATTTACAGCGTGGCGTGGGCACCTTTATTTCTGTAAAACACCGGGATAGTGATGGGCGCTAAGGAAGCGGGCCCAAGTATGATTCAAACCTGGCTAAACAGGCTGCAAACAAAACCACTGCGAGATAAATAGACGTGCCTGGGAATTTTATTGTGAGTTGTCTGGCAGTGCCTGCCTATAATGTAATTTTCCTTGCTCTGTCTCAGCAATAAAAACTTCACAGTGTCTGATATGACTCCATTTAGCTTTAATGTTGTCTGAGGTATGCCATTAGAAAAGCGTGCTTTATTTAATCGGGTTTGAATCCTAAATGCCTGCGTGTTTTTTTGAAATTGCAGAAAAAAAAATTAATAGAAGGCGAGGAGAAGCTGTGAGGTTCAGAAGCATTAGCGCTTGCTCTCATGCTCCATATTGGTCTGAAGCATCCTTAGTGCCTGGGCTGTGACTTAGGTGAAGTAAAATCAACACGGCGGTGTTTTCCTCTGGGTTATGAAACTTAGTCTTTCGCAATCTTTCTGGCGATCAGAAATAGCTCTCTTGGAGCTGAGGTGCGGAGAGCATGTCATTAAAAGACAGAATATAATTGAGCAGAAAGAGATTGAAAACTGATGGCAGGACCAAGGTCTCATGTCTTTTGAGATCCCTGGAGGAATCAAGGAGAAATTGTTTATGGCAATTTCTTTGTTCCTTTTTGAGATTTCCAACCCGAAACCTCTGAAAGAGCAGACACCTGTCGTCCCCAGTTAGGCTCTTTTCTTCTTGGGTTCCAAAGCATTCTCACCGTTATTAAGAAATGTTCATACTTTAAGCCTTATTTTGTCTCTGTGGAGGCGTGTCATTAGCAGGAGTTCCCAGCATTCCCTATTACGGAGACTCCTACTAATTTTGTTCCTCCAAACACATGGCAATGGCGTATCGATGGCGATGCATGTCAGCGTCTGTGCTGGAGCACATCCCATGAAACCAGGCAGAGCCAGCAGGGACTCATTAGGCAACTTGGTCCTACGCGCTGGCAGTGCCACTGTGGCTCCATACAGAGCAGCAGATGTTCTCCAGCAGCAGCAAGTTGAGGCCACTGCTCTTCATTTTTTTTGGTGCCAGATTTAAAAGGATCATAGACAGTGCTTGTGTTCTTGGGATTTGCTTTCTCACATCCCACACCAGCGCTGTTGCTTCGCTGATGGTCTTTGAGTTCTGGGGCTGGGCCAGTGCATGGGGATAGTTTGATTCGATTTGTTTTCTGCTTGGGATTTGAGGCTGTCACCAGGTCAAGCATCATTCTCGGCCAATAGAGAACTGGAGGGTTTATCCCCTGTGTGTGGCATATTGCTTCACGGATGCTCTGGCATGAGAGACTGCAGAGTTCCTCTCTCTTTTCTTAGTCTCTTAGTGGTACAGCTGGGCTGTGCATCTCCTTGCAGACTTGGAGACGGGGTCACAAGCCCTGCAGGCTCTGGTGAGAGGTTTCTGGAAGTGTCTTAAACAGAATTGGGCTGCTTTGGTGGATTTGTGGTTTAGCCTTGCACGATGTGAGGCTGGCGAGGTGGGGAGGGGGCTGATGCTGCATGGGAGCAGGAAGCTCTGAGAAGTGCGTTGGTCCCATCACAGACACCGGCAGATATCCAGGGCTGATCTGCTTGAAGAGGAGGAGCGGGCGAGGGCTGAAAGGGAAACGTGTTCAGTGGTGCTTCAGTACTGCTGTCTGCACAGGGACGGCAGAGGAATCGCTCTTGTCGTGGTTTCCCCACTGGGACAGGGGCTGGGGATGTGGGTGCTTGGCACTTGCCTCCCATGAGGGAGGCAGAGGAGCCTCACCAGGAGCCTCTCGGGACACTGCAGTCCCAGGGCTGTCCCGGTGGCAGAGACGGGGCTGTTCTTCCCAGGGCTGAACTCATCGGGGATCCACGCTACGGCAGTCTCAGATGCTCTGAACTCTGCAGTGGTTCGCAGAGCAGCAAGAGCAGGGACTTCGCTAGGAAACATCGGATGGGTCACACATGGCTCCGCAACCTTTGATCCCCTGGGACTTTTGCTTCTTAAAGACGTATCCTGGAGAAGGGTCTCTGCATCTCAGAGGTGCAGTGGTCAACAAACCCTGTGCATAGGGAAGATAAGGTGCTTCCTCCAAGCACTCAGGAACTCCAATGCATCAGATACGTAACTTAGAGCCCCACTCTTAATTAGGCTGGTAATCTCACCGCTGGGCAGCTCTTTCTTTTGGCAGCGTAACTGTGGCTGCGGATGAAACAGAAAGCGGTGTGCGATGTAATTCTACCCAGGTGACCATTTGATGCCACAACATAGATACACGGTTGTTTTCTTTTTGAATTACAAACTCCTTGTATAAGTGATGAGTTAAACGAGCTGACTTCTAGTCCTGTCTGCTGCCGTAGAGCTGAAGCAGCTGCAAAGCTAGCTGGGGCCAAAGAGAGTAAGAAACTTGGCATTTTGAAATGACTCAGCTTCCTCATTCTGCTGAGGTTCAGCCTCGGCAGAAGGAAACTAGAAAAACAGTTCAAGATGGTATTTCTCCACAGCTTTATTATAAATATAATGGCATCCTTTTGGGTGGCTTCTGCGCTGTCTTTTAGCGCCATTAATTTATATAATTGTGTGATGCCTCAGCCACATGTCAGAGGATGAAGACCGAACCATCGTTGATCTACCAAGCGCTGTGAAAACCTCCCAAGTGGAAAAGCCGGATGTCCGTCTAATACAGAGAGTGTGTGTTTGACAAAACCAGACAGGGACAGGAAATTGGGAGTGATGCATGCCCCCAAACACACCGTATTGCTTTTTGCCTATATGGACAATTTCTGCTTCTTAGGATGTTAACCAGATTAACCTTGCTATTATTGTCCGTCAGGCTGCTGAGTCAGTCGTGTTCCCATGGCTGTGAAAATGCCAGCTCCAGGGAATGGGAAGGGCATGGGTTTCTGCAGCGATGGAGGTCCTCGGAGGAGCTGACTTATATTGCTGGGGTGCAACTGTGGTAATTCTTACCCACAGTTTCCAAACACACCTATTTTAGGCATGATGCATCTTCTCCATCTGTGTGATTTCAGCTACTACCTTAACGCTGGCTTCCTGAGGTTTCCCCCTCCATCCTGCCCTCCTGCCCTTCTTACAATCCCCTGTCTCCTATCTCTGGTTCCCTCTCCCCTGCATTTCATCTCAGCTGGTTTCCTGCTGGGTAAAATGCACATCCTCCTCTTTCTTCCCATTCCCTCCCTTCTCTCGACTCTTGGCAGTTTTCCAGTCCAGCAACCTTGACCCTATCTCCAATGCCTTTCATTTCCTCCCCTTCAGCTAACACTATCGGTGACCTCTGCCCGTTTTCCTCTCCTCCATCCTCCAAAGGCTGGCCATGCATCCTGCTGGATATGTTGTCATTTCTTTCCCTGCTGACTACAGTCCAGTCTTTTCTGGCCTCTTTCATGTATATCTCCGTGCAGGAAGCTGATAGGAGTTTGGCTGAAGCTTTGTTGTGAATCACACTGAAATCGGTGGGAATAAGCACCTACCTCCCTTGATAAAACGCTGGCTCTCTGTAAGTCTGGAAAAAGCCTTTTCTAAGGGTGCAACTGCACAAAAAGCACTAAGTGCAATGATAAATTTTAAGCCACTCTTAGCAGGGTTGGGTATTTTTACTTGCTGTAGCCTGCGGTTGTAAAGAGCGGGGATGTTGGTGGGATCCTTGCTCGCTTCCCTGCTTTCTTCACGAGTGTGTTTGGCCCTTTGTACTAAGTCTGACGTGGTGGGGAGGTCTCTGTGGCTTGGGGCATAGCGAAACCGCGTCGTCGTCGTTTGGTGCACTCACCGTCGCTGACGATCGCGCTCAGCAATTTGGACATCTGTTCCAGTTGGCTGGGGGTTTTTGGCTTCCAAGCTAAGGATCAAGGATGATGCCTGTTTTAGAAATGAAGTCATCTGTTACTGAGGCTATGATAGCAAGTTTTGTGTCTACCTCCTTTGTTGCAGCCCTCATTCTTTAACATTTTTCTCTTTTTGAGTCCAATTTTCTACCTGGAGCTCACTGCCAAAATTCAGCCATGCATCCGAGAAGGGAGGTGACCCTTTGAGTGGTTTTTGTGTGATATGGTATAACCAGTGCATCGCCATGCTTGCAAGATTACTTTTATCGTGTCGGTATGGTGAGCAGTTAAGCATGATCAAGCTCTTTAGAAAACACTTCTCTCTAATCACTCTGGTTTCATTTGTATTCTGTAATAATTTCGAGAGTGGTTACGGTCATGGAAATGCTTTGTAGCTCATTAGTGACTTCAGTTCTGTAAGGAGAAGCTGCTGGCTGCCTGTCATACAGGAGACCTCATGATCTACTCTAGTTTGGTCAGAAAACTGTATTTAAAATATTGTCAGCACCAGGATTCAGCAAAATTCCTTTTACTTTGTCAGATTACTCTTAACTCAGAAGAAATGGTGGATGTTACACCTTTGCTTGGTATTTCCTGTGTTACCTCTAAAGAGGGCCGTGGGGGAAGATCCATATCAAGTATGGTTCGTGGCCACAAACTCCTGAGTATTCTGCTTTCAGTTGTCAAGATCTTGGTCATTGGTGGAAAGAAGGCAGCTTTCATGCTCAAGCCAGAGGAATTAAACATGTATTGGTGGTTTTGACCTCTGTGGGAGGCTGAGTGTGGAAGGACTCTGTTGTATTTACCAGCCTTGTGAGAAATTTGTAACCCGTTTTGCAGTCTTCAGACACAGCTCTAGACTGGCTGGACCCAGTCCCTGGTGCTCCCTCCCCAGCCTCTTCCTTTTCTGTGTGGCGTTATGGACGGGATGGCTGAGGACATGTCCCCAGGTGGCCGCAGCTCCACCAGGCTGTAACCCTCTGCCAGCAGGTCCAGAATCATGCCCAGCCTGTGACTGTCTCTTGGTCTCTGTGCTTGGACAGTCTGTTAAGTCTCCTTGGAGAATTACTGTGGAGTTACAAAGTCTTAATTTTCCTTTTTCTGAGATGCCTGCCTGTCAGAAGGAAGATTTTGTGTCACCAGCAACTCAGTTTGTGGAAGTCGCTATTATGATTAAATGACTGTTGGTTGTGGCACGGGTTAAGCACAGATCAGTGGCCTAGATATGAAAGTCTCCGTGCCTTTCATGCTATTTTTGCCTGTAGCCTAATGGATTGGCCCATCTTTTTCTTTAACGTATGCACATGAAGGCTTTTATTAGTAAAAAGGCCCCCAAAACTTAAAACATTTGGAAGAATGAGAGGTGGCAAAGTGCCCCTCTGTTGGTCCTCCTTTCTGGCCCAACTAGCTTGGTGGCCTTGGCTGGGAAGGCAAAGCGATGAGATGAAGCATAAAACATGCTGTGTTTTTAAATGTGGAAAAGATGAGAACGGAGCGCCTCGTGTGTCGTATGTGAAAGCGTTTCTGTGATGGTGCTACATGCCGCTCTGCCATCCTAATTTGCTTTCAGAGGCCCCCAGTATAATCATTCTTTGTGTTTCCTAAAGGATGTGAAGACTAAATACGAGTTTGGTCAATGGTTTCATTGTTGATTTCTCCCACTGCTACAAAGCAATGCAAAAATATTAGGGACAGGCAGGGTGCATCTCGCTGAATAAAGATATTGTGTCTCTCATAATCCAAGTCGGATGCTTTAAAAAAGGAAAACCCTATGAAAAGTGCTTACAAGGCTGTTTGGACAGTAGAAATCTTTTGTAAAATGTAATTTCGGCATCTTTCCCAATGGGATCCTTTATGCAGGAGGACTGGCCAGCATTCTGGAAACAAACCCAGCCAACATTAGGTTTGGACATCTGCTTGTTTTAAGGTTGCCTTCACAATTTTCTCTGTAGCTGAAGATTGGTACTTGATGTCTGTGTGAAAATGCCAGAAAAGCAATGAAGTGATGCCAACAGTTTCTTCCGTGAATGCAGCTTCTTAGAAATGTCCGCTTTATGCTGGAATCTCATCTTGTTTGTGTTGCTCCCTTGGCTAGAAGGACGAGAACCACTTGATCTTGTCCTTGTACAAAGTGATCCTAAGTGAGCAAAATATGTTTCGTGAATCAATTTAGCTTTAAACCAGGGTGATCTCCTGCCTCAGTACGTCTCGACTGAGTGATGGTAGGCTTAAATGGCATTAAATCAAGTGACTTGTGAGAAAGGGGTAGTGATGTCTTTTGTCTTCGCAGGTGGCTGAAGGGGATTGAATTTGAGAGAAGCTAGTGCTCAAATTTTCGGGATATTTCCTTCCCCCGTTGCTTTAATCATCCAAAGGGAATTAAAACTTATCTTCTCTTGTTTCAACAGGGACCAGCTCGCATGACATCTGATCTTGCGTCTTCTCCTGCAGCAGGATATGTCCCTGTTGGTCAGAAACCAGAGGCTGTTGTGCATGCTATGAAGGTAAGGAGGCCGCGCTCGGCCGTGCGGTGTGGTGCGGTGCAACAGACACTGATGTGGCACAACGGGACGTTTGCTCTTCTCGTGGAAACACAACAAGAAGAAAAAGAAAGTTAGTGCTCGGGCAGATTATTGGTAACCAGCACCTGTATCGTGATGAATAATCATCGCTTCAAATAGTTAAGCAGGATCCTGCATGACTATTTTTTTGGGTGGGAAACCTCCAACAGAATCTGCTGATGCTGGGGGTGTTGGTTACCCTTTGTTTTCATCAGTCCTGCATAAACTGGGTCTCTGGGGTGACAGTGGTGACCAAAATGCTGTTTTTAAAAGGGACAGGAAAACTGCAGTTCCTCCCTATGTTTTGTTATTCAAAATCCTACAGCAGTCTTCAAGGAGAAAGACTTTATTTTATGTGAATACCCAGCAAACCATGGCATCATACCCATCTAGATACGTGCATCATCAGTGGGGGTTAAAGTCAGGACTGTCAGCAATAAAAGCCGTGGGACATTGCTAGCTGAGTTCAAGGAGAAAACTGGCACAGTGAGTTCACAGCAGCTCTCAAGTCCTAGTGACCATCCCTTAGCAGGAAAAATGTAATACCCTGGTGTTGCATGTGTAACGAGTTGAGTAAATTACTTCTGAGTATCTGAGGGACACAGAAACACAAATCCTTACCAAGGTGCTACAGGGATGGCTGGAAAGCAGGGAGGGTAGTTATAGGACAAGGGATAATGGTTCTAAACTGAAAGAGGGGAGATTTAGATTGGATATTAGGAAGAAATTCTTTACTGTGGGGGTGGTGAGGCACTGGAACAGACTACTGCTGTTGGCTTTTTCTTCCCAAACGGTGAGGTCCTTACCTTTCTGCTCCTGCTCCTCATTGCATCTGGTGGGGGACAATATTAAGCAGAGTTGATAATGTTTTCAAGTTACAAGATCAAATAGTTATCAATTGATTATAAACACATTCTGGAGGGAAATTAGGTTCCTATTTGCTTGAGGGATTACGGGACTGAATTTCTTAGTAAGGGCAAGAAACATAAATGGTTTAAAGATGCAGTTTGATAAGCCTCTGGAAAGGATTGGAAGATTAATGAGGAAGATTCTTGGAAACTGGAAATTAAGTTTGGAACGCCTGGCACAATGATGCATGTAAAGGAGTTGAAAGGAAGTTGGATGACTGGTTATTGGCACATATTATTATTATTATTATTAATGCTCCACTTCAGAGCTTTGTTGATCACTAGGAAGGGCTGGAAGAAATTCTCCTCTGCAGTTTCATAATCTGGCTGGTGGGGTATGTTTGTCTTTCTTCAAAATCCTGGAAAGTGCCACGGCTGGGGTCGGGAAGCAGGTGGCATGGCAGGCACATCTCACGGGGCAGAGCTGATCTCATGTGATGTGTCCCACTCACACGCTAAGGGTTAAAAATATTCTCACGTTTGAAGTGAGGAGGAAATTCTCTTATAGGTCTGTGTGGCAGGGAGGGATGAGAAGGTGTTTATTTTTCCATCCTGTGGCCCATTTCCAAGAATCAGATGGAAATTGCAAAGGCTGAGGAAGCTGGTCATGGTCTCAATCTCTCCTCCCTTCTTGTGGCACAGTGAAATTGTGGCTGTTGGTCTCCAGCCGTGGATCTTAAACTGGGGTTTGGCCACGGCCTGCTATAGCATATGGAGTATGTCCTGTCTGCACCCTGCAGGACTGGGCAGCTTTTCCAGTGCCAGCCCCTGCATGTGGGAAACGGGATGCAGGCAGCAGCTTGGACCCTCACCGCCTGTGGTAGAGCTCGTGGCCCTCCCTTGAGGAGGAGAAGAGAGCAGCCTACAAACGAGACTTTGTGCTTTGGCTGTACCACATCACCTATTAGAATAAGCCCTTCTTGGTTGTCTAAAGAAGCCGCTGTGGCTGTAGCAGACTAGCTCCTCCCCACGAGGAAAGGCCAGGACAGTGGGAAGTTGGCTTCCCTTGTCTTGCAGGCTGCTGGAACGCAAGCCTGTCCGGAGGCCGTGTGGCTGCAAGGATGCAGCTCTGTGCCCAGGGGCCACTAAGGAATTGTGCTCTCTGCACAGACCTGCAGGGATTGCCTCCGTCTGCACCCATCTATGGAATGTTCCCTAGGCTTTTTCCTTGGCTTTTTCTGGCAGCTGAACGCTAGCTATGTGGCTGAAGCTTTGCCTGCCGTTTAGCCTAAGTATGTTCTTCCTTTAGCACATTTAGGGGTTTTCTTTATTTTTGCTTCTGAAATAGTTTTTGTTTATTTGCGCCTGCTAAATAAGGAGCAAGATGACAGGTTGGCACTCCTAACAGCTGTTTTTGCTAACGAGAATAAAAGGTACATATGCTACAGCTCGGTATCTCGCTGAACATCAAAGCACTTTCCTTAGGAACTGAGCAAACCTGCTAAAGGCGCGGGGAGGTGAGGAGGAGATGAGTGTGAAAGTCGACGTTTAGCCTGTAACCCTGCTCCCCCGGCAGCACCAGCCTGGACCTCTCCCGTGTGCACAGAGCCACCGAGCGGGTGATCCATCACTCCTGCTGATGTTGGGTAAGGCAGGATTTGGCCCTTCCAAAACTAGGGAAAAAGTCCTAGCAGGGCATATAGACTGTTCCCTTGCCTAAACAGGTTGCCTGGTTCCCCAGTGCTTTGTCCAGTTGACTTATGAATTAATAAAATCAGTGAGGCTTGCACCCTTCAGAAAGCGTCCCTCGATCTCAGAGCNCCCTTTGCTGTCCCCTCTCCAGCTTCCTGAGAGTGCTACCTCAGCTTTCAGCTCCCCTTCCAAAGCTTTACTGCTGTCATTCCGAATCTTTGGCATTTATTTTTTTGGTTGGTTGGTTGGTTTTTCAGTGTGCATTGCGTGGTCATGCCAGGCCAGTACGGCAAGTCAGCAGGGAGGTGGGAGTGATGGACTGGTGACTCTGAGGTGACACTGCCTTGGTCACAGCCGTCAGTGCAGTCACGAAAAAGAAGTAAATATACCCGAGGTGTTCCTCACAGTTTACGTATCAGCAGGGAGAAAGGCAGACGAGGCAGTGAGCTCATCGAGAGGCAGGCGCAGGTTGTCTTCAGGAGGTGCATCCCAGGCAGAGGAGCAGCGTTACCGGGTCCAGCCCCACTCCCCCGCACGGGGAATTGCCCCGGGCCCGCGCGGGGCAGCTGCTCTCGCCGCCTGGTGTTTTACCCAGGGGGATCTCATAGCGCCGGTGCATCCACAAAGGGCCAAGTGCTCTCAGTGCAGCTCCATGAAGAGCAAAAAGGAGGGGACGGCGTGAGGCGCTGCCAGCCTGGGGTACACTTGTCTGCTTTCTGTAGGCTTCTGGGTTGGGATGGGGCAGGAATCACAGGAGGATATACCCCAGTATCCACCGTCCTTGAGCTTCAGCGGAGCCGTAGACAGTTTCTGTGAAGGCACGTCCATAGTCCCCAGTGGTGTAATCGGAGGAACATCAACCTGGTCCTTCTAAAGAGCTGAGGCGGCGCCTGGCAGGATCTGCGGATGGCTGGGGCTGGGTCAGCACTAAGAAGCCTTCCTGTCTTTCTGCAGGAGGTGATTTCACTCTTCTGACTGTATTTTCTTCCAGCATGCCTTCCCAGGATAGGCTGTTGAGTTTTATCCCTCCAAATCCCTTTTTTTTTCCCATGCCCAAGGTGCTAAGGCATCTTTACAAAGTGCCCACCCAGACGTGGGGTGGGCCTGGGGAGCCGGATGGTTTCCTGGGTAAAAGAGTCCCGAGCCATTCAGAAATGAAATACAGCCATAACTTCTGCCTCATCAGCTTTCAGCTCCGGCTCCACCTGGTTTACACCGTTAAAAGACATTTCCACCGAAAGAAATGGGCTGCACCACCCTTCCACGCCTCCTGGACTAGGGAATGTGCTTTTAGTTTAAATACAAGTCATAGAAAAAAAACGGTTTATTTTTGTCCACTGAGACTCTTGTGCCTGCAAGATTGATGGCTGGTGGAGGGAGAGGCTGGAGCTGATGTGACTTTTGACTAATGCAAACCGTGGCTGTCCTTGACACTTGCCCTGCGGACGGAGCCGGCATTCCGCACAGGGATGCCATCCTGCAGGCTGCTGCCTTAGCAGCCGTGCATCGGAGGCACGCTGACTCCAGACAAGCGAGTTCGATGTGCGAGTCCAGCTGGATCAATAATTAATTCCCTCCTCTTTAGCAAAAAAATAGATGCTGTCTCTGTCAGCACGTACATGCTTTTTGCATCCCTCTTGCCCTTCCTCTCCTCTGAGAAAAGATGCGGATAGTTCTTATTTGTGGAAAGATTGGTCCCAGCTACGTTGGTTGAACTAGCTGATGCATTTTAGAAGTAGGTTAAGGGCCCTAGGAGAATGACCTATTTTTGTTCATAGCGCAGCTCGAGTACAGCAGGATTGCGGTGCCGAGGCAGACCGGGGGATAATCTACCTCCCGTATCCCGTTTCGTGGAGCAGCTGGTGCTGTTAGACCTCAGCAAAGGGTGAAACCCATCCTCGCACTGTGTCTAGCGCTGCGCATCCCTAGGAGGTGTGGGCATATTTACGCACACAAAGACGGCTGCTGTTGAGCATTATGGGCGTGTGGGTGTATCGTGGGGAATCAGACCACGCGCTGTTTGGTGGCGCTGGGTGATTCCGGGGGCTTTGGTCCTGCACACGGAGCTGAGCGCGTTGCTCATCAGCAGGGAAGCCCTGGGTGGGGTATGTAGGTCAGCACAGACGCAGCAGAGAAACCACGAGGCGGTCCCGTGCTGTGATCTGCCCCACCGGTGCAAGATGCCCGTCCAGAGGAGCCATCTGAATGCAGGGGGATGCGTTGGAGGAGGCGTGAGTTGGGGGCTTCTAACATAAGAATGACATGAACCTGTCNATTCTGTGCTTCTGTGATTCTGTGGGTCGCTGTGTTCCCAGCAGGAAGGGAAGGCTGCCTTTATCCCCAGGCAACCTCATCTCTGTGATGGAGGGGCCACCTGGCTGCAGCCGGGCTCTGCCTCCCCCGAGGTGCTTTGTGGGGGTGGCCGGGACGGTGTGTGCCCCAGGCAGGAGACGGGGGACCAGGGCTGGCTCCCAGCCGCTACAGAGGTGCGGGGAGTGGGCAGCACGCGGTGGGACACAGCAGCCACAGGGACGTGCTGCGTCTCATCTGCCGCGTGTGGCCTGGGGGTCAGCGCTTGGGGAACGTGTGTCCAAGCGCTATTTAAAAAGAAGAGGTTAAAAATCAGACTGGTTTCCATTTCCAGACGTTGTCCACCTGAAATCTAAGAAAATAAGTCACAGGCAGGATGTTGCCACTATCCTTTGCGGTGTTCTGAGCTGCTGTCACAGCGCGTTTGCTTGTCTTCCCAAGGCAAAGCTGCAAGTGTGGCCCAGCCACCAGGGCGAGAGGTGTCCAGGGGCCCACAAACACGGGACCTGTCAGGTCTGGGGAGTCCGTGCTGGAGCTGTCACCGCTCTGTCTCTGCAAGGAGACTTGGTTCTTCCCAGATCCGGGAGCGCCTGCCAGAGATGCCCTCCGAGCTGCAGAGCTCCGAGCCTCCTTGGAGAGTCTCAAATCCTTCCCCCTCTCCCTTTCAGGCTACTCTTCTGCTTTTGTAGCCACGTCTCCATTTTTTTTTTTTTTGCAGTGTTTTCCTCCTATTAATATAACAGGAAAAGCCCCGTAGTCGTGAGCAGGAGGGAAAGGCGAGGCGATGCCTCACTGCTCCAGAGGCTCCTGCAGCAGGGTGCTGCGGGCATGTCCCTGGGCCGCTGCTGGGAGCCAGGAATGAGGGGAAGGAGGGCAAACCGGAGGTGCTGGGGGAGGAGCAGGCAGGCCCTGAGCCAGCACTCTGGGGGTATGGCCAGTATTTGTGGGTGTTTGCACCAGCCAAACTCCGCACAGGCGGTCGGTGTTTCCCTGCAGGCACGGCTGCCCTCCCGGAGGTGAGGCTGTGCTGGCCCCGGCCGAGGGCTGCCTCTTCCCTTACCCTTACAGGGCATGGGCTGTGGGGGGAAAAGCGCTGATGGAGATCAGGGGAAAGCTGGGGGAGTTGAGGTGGTGGTCTCCGTCTTCCGAGGGCGTCTGTGGCACCGGGAGAGGGTGACTCAGATTTGTCATGGCACTCGGTGGGGACGGTGCCTTCCGGGGACTGCAGTGCTCAGGCAGGGTCCTGGGAGGCAATACTGGGGCTTCCCCCATCCTCTTCCTGTCCCCTTCACAGCCTGGCCGCATCCGGCTCAAAGAGGGAGTGGGTAAGAGCCGGGAATCAAGGCGGGATCTCTGAGTCCCAGGGCTCTGTGCTAACAGCCTGTCTCTTGGACGCTGTCATCGTGGGCCTCTGAGGGGTCCCCTTGAGAAACTAAATGGGTTAGAAACAATTTTCAGCCAAAAGATGCGTGGAATTGGCCGTGTCCGAGATCTGAAAGTTCATGACTGATTGGAGACCACATGCTTAAGCTGCACAGTGGGCAATACTCTGCTTTTCAGTGGTACAAACCTCTGTTTGCCTCTTTCCCTGTTGGCTAAAACCCTGTTAGACCAAAAAGCTGCTGGCCTGGGCTGACCACAGTTGCCCAGTTGTCTACTGGGATCAGTAGAAGGGAACGGAGAAGCTCCGCTCCTGTGCAAGAGCGGAGTAGAGTTGCTGGGGGATTGCCCTGGGGAAGCTGCCTGGAAGTGGGGTCACCAGCAGCCTTCCTGGAAGAGATGTGTTTGTGGGAGCAGGCAACTCGCTGCCACTTACCCCAGGGTCCCCCCTGGACTGTGGTGGCAGCCACACCACGTAGGGGGTGGGACGGAGACACGCCATCGCCAGGGAAGGGAGAGGATGGAGGCGCCCAGCTTGGTGTCGTGCTCGTCTTCACAGTGCTCTGACTCTCAAGGCTTTGTGAGCCCTGCCAATTTAAGTACTGGTTAATGAGGTTGTTAATTATTGTTAATTATTTGAGGAGCGTAACGCTTTTGTGATACTGTTTTTCGTAGGTCCTTGAGGTCCATGAGAATTTGGACAGGCAAATGCAAGACAACTACGAAGAAGACCTGAGTGAAAAGGAGAAGGCGATCGTTCGTGAAATGTGCAATGTAATAACTCCTCTCAGCAACTCCAGGGGTTTATTTCTTGGTCTTTTGTTAGAAATTTGGCGGAGCAGGGGTCTGCTGCGTACAAGCCCTGTTTGATGCGAGATCCACGGGCCCCAGGGAAGAGTGGAGGCTCAGCTGACCACCGCTTTGGGTGTCAGCAGCCCGAGTGCCCCGTTTGCTGCACGGAGCAGCCTTTGCCTAGCAGATACTTCCCACTCTGCTGCCCTCAAGGGCGCAGGGTTGCTAGTCCAGCTGACCAAGAGCTGCGCAAAGGGCTCTCCCTGGCTTGGAGAGGCCTCTTAGCAGTTGACTCCAACTATGTCACAGAATCCTAGAATTGCCTAGGTTGGAAGGGACCTTTCGGGCCATCTAGTCCAACCATCAACCTAACTCTGATAAAAACCATCACTAAACTATATCTCTAAGCACTATGTCTACCCACCTTTTAAAAACCTCCATGTCTTTAGGGCTTTGGGCTGAGCAGCAACTGGTGGCTGTCTTTAAAGCTGTACAGCTAGAATGGGTTTGAGCTTAAACTGTAAGGTAGGGAGGGAGAATATTCATGTCTGAAGCCGTTGANTTCCCACCCAAACCATTCTGGGATTCTATAACAGCATCATGGTGTGTGGAGTGCTTTGAGCACTGCCAACACGTTGGGCATCCGCACTGTTAACTGAGCTTGCCACATCCAGTACGGTGAGTGTTCGTACCAAACCTCTGCTCTGCAGTGTCTGCTGCTGTGGCACGGCCTCCAGCTTCAGAGCACCTCGGCCACGCTTGGGCTTTGAAGAAGGAGTCTGGGATTTCTGCTGGAACATGGCTGGAGCTGCGCGTCGCCTGCCATGGGGGATGTGCTGTTCCACAGTGCCAGCAGAGCCCACAGCAGGGAGGAGGATGCTCGTGGAGCCTTCTCGTTGAGACCTCCACGTTGGAGGTCAGCCCAAGTGTCACCGTTTAGTGCCTCATGGCAGCAGAGAGGAGCTGAACTCTCCATTTAAATTCTGAAAAGCACCTCGACTCTAAAAAGGGGATGTAGAAAACACAAGCGCATCTTGCAGAGCTAAATCACTGCACCCATCCTTGTCAAGGGCAGAGGCTTTGCTCGATGGATCCCTATAAGTAAAGCCAAGACCAGCATAAAGGAGGGCCTGCTTTTTTAGGATATTTTGGCTGCTTAGTGCCACATTTCCTTGTAGCCATGCAGGGGGAAAGGTAAAATGCTATAACTTCATCCTCCTAAACAGACTTATTACTGTTTGTGTATCATCAGCTGTTTTTGCTTTAAAATATTCACTTTATGTAGACTCAAGGCAGCTACGAAGTGCTTTGCAGTTTCTTACTTTGTAAAAAATAGCCTCCCTTAGCCCAGTAGGCCCTAGATAAAATGTATGTTTTTAGAAAGTCATATATATACACATCCATATAATTTTAATCATTATCTTTTTCATTATCTTCTCTGTTCACAGTCGCATCATTTCTGTAAGCATGGCAGGGTTGACCTACCATTGAACTTCACTTCTGAACCTAGTGTATTTGTTTTATGCTATTACCCCAGGCAGAAATGGTTCTAATTTCAAGGGAGACTAATTAGAAAAATGCATCAATTCCCCCCCCCCCGCCCTTGGAAAGTGGTGGGCAGGTGCCATCCAGTGGCTCTGCTGAGAATTACAGCCCACCTCTGGGACACGGCTTTTTTTAGCGTTCGGGCTGCAATTATGAAAATATTGCAATTCATCAGAGGCTTCGGGGTTGTTGGTTTGGTTTTTTTTTTAATTCCTGTCTTTCTCTCCCTCACCCCTTTATTTTTTCTTCCAGGTTGTCTGGCGAAAGCTGGGTGATGCTGCGAGCTCCAAACCCTCCATCAGGCAACACCTTTCGGGAAACCAGTTCAAGGGTCCCTTGTAGGAGCACCGTCCCGGAGGCTGGAAGGGATTGGTTCTGTGAAGACTAAAGATGCAGAGCTCAGCCTTTTGGGCTGCCTGTTCTTTGGGAATTGGGGTTGAGGTTTTTTTCAGGGTTTCCTTTTTTCTTTTCTTTTGTCTTTTTTTTTTTTTTT
>VXBO01008297.1:28885-46582 GCA_013400135.1 Rhinoptilus africanus | reverse complement strand
ATTGGGGGGGGGGAATGAGGGGGGGGGGGGAGGGGGGACTGGTGGTGGAGGGTTGGGGGGATAGACATGAGGATGATACGGTAGATGAGTTGGTGGTCCGTAGGCCGGAGGTAAAGCTCCGTAGGTTGGTCCTTCTGTTTTCATCATTGACTGGAGACTTTGATAACCCTCCCCTGACATGTAAGAATTGGTAGTTGACATCCCTGTAATATAACTGGTGGGGGGTGGGGGTGGGGGGCGATGCGGCAGAGGAGGAGGTTGATGCACCGGGGCAGGATGAGCGGGGGGAGGGATCTGGACCTTTGGCATATCTACCGAGTCCACAGTAGTAGATTGCTCTGCTTCTCCCATTGAAACTGCAGTTGTCAAAGGAGGCTTGCGCTCTGGAAAAGAAAATTCCGTTTCTTTTTTTGGAAAGATAGTGGCAATAACAGCTTCTGAATACTTCATCTTTTTCTTCCAGCTAACGCGTCAAAAAGAGTACTCAATTCTCCAAGTCTCTGAATGCCATGTGGTATCCAGTCAGACCTTCCTACATCACTAGGAGATAACTAAGCCACATAAAAAAAGCTCCAAGTTCAGCTTTTCCCATTCTAAAAGTTAAATACATCTTCCATGTACTTACATGTACTCCCTGACATGTAAGAATTTCTTAGGATTTAAATATTGTTCTACAATCAGCAGAAATCAGCAGACTGGACAGACAGAATCACAACTAGCAGATTTAAAAAAATTGATGGGACCCAAGACACCAAAAATCTTCTGATCAGTGCTTCAATCCTCCCTTCTACCTCTTCCTCCCAGGAACTGGCCTGGGATTACCCTCTACACTTCGCTTGCCTCCCATTATTTGAGAATATGGGTCAAAGTCTCAAGTCTTTAACACTCAGTTCTAAACCTGTTTACCAAATAAAAGAAAACCAAAGAGTAAGAAAGTAGGACAGATTGCTCAGGACATTGCTGGGATCAGCTTTGTTCCACTGATCAGTTTCAGGGAACTCAGTAACTGACAGTCTGGGGAAATTAACGAAAAGCTCAGAATTTTACAGAACTGTATCTGGCCGTTTCTGGGAATAACATGCTTTAAACTGTCCTCTCTTTATAACGACTAAGATTCTTATTTAATGTCTGCATTAAGAGGAAAAAAAATAAAGTAAGGAATACTACAATAAGACTGACCTAATGGTAACCACTCTGTACGGTCCTACAGTCAGTGTTTAAATGCCCAACAAAAGAGTTTGGGGCATCTTGACATCCATCCTGCATGTCATAGAAAACATCTAAAGCATTGTTCGGTAAGAAAAGTTATTTAGAAGCAGATCTAGGGCAGTCATTTCTAGCAGCCTGCACAACTAAACTTACAATGCTAAACAGTATTTGAGAGAAATCCACCTTCTAGTACTTCTGTTCATTTGGTCAATAAACATTTTGTTTCCACCTGATTTTTCCTCAGAGCCCCAAAAGACAAGAGTTGGCCTCTAAAGACGGTTCTTAAAACGCTTCAGTGCTTATAAAATTATTCACTTGTATAAACAAATTCTACAAAGAAAATTTTCAATAACAAGGGAAACAAATTTGTTACCTGCCTAAGTAGGATTTACCTTATATAAGTTACAATTTTAACATCAAAATTGTCCCTTAGGACAGCTACATAACGAGATTGTTCAAGGTGGGCATGCTGGCTGCGGTACCCATGATTTCAATGACTCCTTCCTCCTGAATTAGAGCAGACAATAATTGCCCCATTTGCTCATTTTCAGAATCATTCTGGACGCAAGACGTTCATTCAAGACTTAAAAACTGAAGGAATAATAAACATTATTTAGAAGGAACGCTTAATTCTTAATTAGATTTTAACAAATGGGGGAAGAAAGTGGTCCTACTGTATTTCAGAGCACTGTTTTTCTCTCTTGTAATTCCCCGTTAGAAGCTGTCATCTTACAGTTACATTATGGACCATGCTCCATAAAATATTTATGTCATATTTACGGGTCACTGGAAGGACAGCTAATGCATCAAGGCCCTGAAAGCACATTTTTACAACAGTAGAGTTTATTTTGCAAACGTAAGGCATGTGTGCAGTGTTAAAGTTCTCTGGCAGATGAAAGTCCTCTTTTGGGACAAAGTATCCCCCTTACTGTTCATAAGTTACATACCTGCAGAATTTCTATACTAATAACATAGCCATGGAGGACTTCTATAGGTTAGTCAGAAGCTACTCTAGTGATATAAGATGGCATCTGCCATCCTTTTGAGAACAGAAGTCCCTTTTTGCCTGCTAGTGACAATTAGTTTTAGTCTTCTAGGCCTTTAAGAGTCACAGCTTTGTTTTGCCTTTGTCCACCTAGTATAGTCTTGTTTCCATACAACTTTTGTGCTTCTGCCTGGAAAAAAACCTATGCTCCTAAGATGAAATGCCCTCTAGAGCTGATCTACGTAATGCTTTTACGTGCCAAGTTGATTAATCAACCCCCTCCCCCCACACCACTACCACCATTTGAATGAAAAACAAAGCAATTAACGGCAGGAGTAAATGTGTTTTAGAAAATAAAAGCTTACCTGGAGGTGGATGTGCAGGAGGTATTGGTGGATGTGAAGTTTCAATTTTGGGAATTTTAGATGGTGGTGGTGGTTCTAAAAAAGATTTGGAAATTTCTAATTAGCTATTACTCTGCAATATTTTCCAAAGTCCATCTCTAGTCTCCCCCTAATGATTATCATATCATATCACACTATGCAAAACTAGACTGGAAATCCTATATACTCTGCATGTTTAATAAAGAAAACTAGAATCAAGACCTTTGTATAAATGAAGTGGCATCAAGTATCACACACGTCTTCCAAAACCACACATGCCTACAGATTCAAGCTATGTACTTTATAACTAGAGACAAATTGCCCCAGTAATGCCATGAATGTGCAGATGGGCACACGTGCATTTTCTAGCATAAAACTGTAACCTGTAAATAGTTAAAACGAATCTCAGGAGAAGCTGAACTATGCTCTGCAAGGGGAACGTGTCTAGAAACCAAATAAAATGGCAATTGCACAGGAGAGAGGAGGGAGAACAGACAGTTCTCTGGAATCTATCCGCAGAGCCAGAGAGGGAGATGTGCCAAACTTGCTTCGGAAAAGGTTACAGAATCACATCCTAGCTATCCCAAAATACATTACTCCAAACCAGCAGAACAAAGAAAAACAAACAAAAAACAACCCCAAAACCACCAAACCAATGAAAAAACCCTAGATGCGATCACTGCAGTGAAGCATTTCTTAAGTTAGACTATACAGATTGACACAAAATGCCTTTGATTGGCAGCCATGCCAACAACCGATTACAAAACTCACCGATTACCCACGGACTTATTATTAGCGCCGTTATTTAGTGACATAGTACCTTCAGTCATTTCAAGGTCCCACAGTTCACTGAGGTACTACTCCAAATGATGCATGGAGTTATAAATTGAGAGTTGAGTAGTTTAGCAGGACTTCTACTGAATATTCTGTATTAAAGGACTCTTGGGGCACAGTTACATTCCGTTTTTTCAAGTTTTGCACTCAGGAACATACTAAAAATAGTTACGCTATCTATTTAAAGACATTATTAGGATCAGAATAGTTGAGAACTGCCAAGCCTGTAAGCAAACAAACTAAGCACTCATCAGCAAATGACTTATTCTTGTTAAAACAGTAAAGTGAAACAATGTGAATAGAATATTAACATTTACCTGCTGTCTTTGTTTCTTCTTTTGGAGATACAGCCTGTTTAAAAAAAAAAAGAAAAAAAGGATGGAAATAAGACCACTGCAAAATACAAAGCATTTTTAAATAGTAACAAGCAAGGAAAATAGGAAACAACTTACAGCCTGCTGAAGAGCTTTTGTACAGATCTGACTAAACCAGAATCAGTTTCCAACTCAGAACCAGCTTCCTCCTCCCTCCCCCTTTTAGGAGGAGGCAGGACAAACCCTTTATTTGTTCCTATATTTTTATTAGAAGGCTAATAATGTTCCGATCTCTAGACAGATGCAACACAAACACTGAACAAAGTCAAATCATATTGGGAAAGCCCTGCTTAACTGGCAGAATGAAAGGACTGAAAAAATAGCAGCTATTTTAGAGACAGCATTTCCTGCTGTTCTCACTGTTGAGTATTACATCTCGTTTAATTTATTTATCATCCACTGCACATATGTCATGGTTCGGTACACTGCTCACTGAGCTGAAAGCAAGAGACTTGGCCTCTGTTCCCAATTCTGCTTTGACCTGTCATTCAACCATTGCCAAAAATCACTTCAGGCCTTTATGCTTTATTTACCAGGACAGGAGGGCAGTAAAAGTGTTGCTCAGTGTAAAACATTGCAGAAGGCTTCAGATGGAAAGCACTGTATAAAAGCCAAATGTTATGCTAGAAAAAATATTTGTGCACACTGAGCAAAATCCACAAAACCTCACATCATCCTTCCAATCACAAGTTTTTGGCTGTTTTTTTTTGTTGTTGTTGCTGTGTTGTGTTTTTTTAAAGAATCACACACAAGGGAGTAAGAAAATCTTTCCAGGTTACTTAGTCTAACCAAGATGGCTTTGAGAAAAGCAGGAAAATCTAAGTGAAATTTTAAGTACAGTAAGTTTAGTTACATATGTATTTAAAATTAATTTTAAAAGTCAGAGAGGCACAGTACATAGCTTCTCTTGTCTTTTGGATAAAAGGGATGGGGTTTTTTTTAAGAGACTATTTACCTCCAGTGGCTTTGCCTTCACCAGCTGTTGCACAGTTCCCATAAATTTACCTTCTGCCAGACGAATGGATTTGCATTTCACTCCAATTTGAACAGGGAATTTTCCTTAATTCTGATGGGTATTCTCAAGATTTGTGCTGTCCATTACAAAGGCACCCATGGCCCGCTTGAGGCCACCTCATTCTTATGTTCCTCCGATAGACATTTCAGTTCACCCCCAGCCACCTGCTGGCTCCTTTCCTACTTTTTAAGGACAATCTTCCCATTCCAAACATACCGCATTTCTTGGTGACTCTCACAGACTCATCTGCTGCCTTCATTTTACTTGAGCAGTCTTTTCTCAATTTTCTAGCACTAAATTCCTTCTCTGTAAAACTGAATGCAAATATCAGATCTCCCTGCACCTTCAGACAGAAGCAAGCCTCCACTACTTGCAACTTTCCAAAAATCACTCATTCTGTGAAGTTAGTTGATCACTTCAAGCGGTAAGCAATCTGGTTATTGCACATTTTTTAACATTCATCAATGTTAAGAAAGTAACATCATTAAGGTATACTATTAGAACAGAACTAGCAACTCTAGCCAAATAGCTCATGTGTCAGAAAAACAAACATCAGTTTAAACTCTGTTAATGCTAAAGGAAAAAGAAGAATCAAGAAGCAACAAAGCCTGTAAGAATTTAAATCACTTCTCAAATAACGGCAGCTGCTCAAATGGACCAGTTGGAGCGAGCCCACAGGAAAGCAAAGATGATGAGAGGGCTGGAGCACCTCTCCTCTGAGGACAGGCTGAGAGAGTTGGGGTTGTTCAGCCCGGAGAAGGCTCCAGGTTGACCTTATAGCCCCTTCCAGTACCTAAAAGGGGCCTACAGGAGAAAGATGGGGAGGGACTCTTTATCAGGGTCTGTTGAAGAAATTCTTTCCTGTGAGGGTGGTGAGACACTGGAACAGGTTGCCCAGAGAAGCTGTGGATGCCCCATCCCTGGAGGTGTTCAGGACCAGGCTGGATGGGGCTTTGAGCAGCCCGGTCTAGTGGGGGGTGACTCTGCCCATGGCAGGGGGGCTGGAACTGGATGATCTTCAAGGTCCTTTCCAACTCTAACCATTCTATGAATACAGATGAGCTTTTTTTTGGTCCTTGTCTTGCACTGTAGTTTGTATTGCTCCAGTCATGACATCTCAGGGCCAACATTCTTGATTTAGCAGCATGCTAACTGTCATTTAATACTTACATACTAAGCTCAATCCATTCCACAATGGAACTGCTCCTTCAGTGCTGTTTCTATGTGCATTAAAATTGTTCCCACTAACAATTTTTAGTTTAATCAAACTGAGTATTACTATTTACATCTAATGATTCACCGGTATATTTTTAGTGAAGTCAACTGAACATTCAAGAGCTCTTCACCACCAGAGATGCAGAGGATGTGCAGATGCTTCAGACATCTGGTATGGGTCTGTAAGTCATGGGCCAATGCCTCAGCTGCTTGAAAGTATCTTGGCTCAGAAGAAGGTAATGGAGCTATAAGAGTTCACGTAAATGGAAAATCTGTCCACCAGGAACAAACTGTATTTATGTTCTATATAAACCAAAGGAGAAGTCATGCAAAGCCCTATTTATAGAAGGAGGCAAACCTTTTAACTAAGGTTTACGTACATCTAACTGAAGAACAGTTTAGAAGCACCAAGTAAATCTCTCAAGCACTACAAATCTTGTTCTCCTAGACTGCTTTCTGAAGAAAGAATTATTTCAGGTCATGACACTTGCTTTTCTCAAGTTCATGCTGTTTTCCTACAAAACTCCTCCTGTGAGTCACCCTTTGCTTCGTATTTGTTCTGGATGCCTACAGTGTACCAGGACTTACCTTTTTATCCGTACTATTCACTTCCTTAATTATTAGTGGACCTCAAACTCTTAATTTCAAGAAAAGTTAAAATGTTCTGAGGGCTTGACCAGAGGTGATTGTTAAAGAACAACAGATACTATTCATGAAAAAGACACCACTTTTTTTCCATGAGGCAGTTCATTAACACACGGGATGGGGTGAAGTCAGTAGTACTGTAAAAGCAGAACCTTCACCTGAATGAACAAGCATTCATAACAACTTTCAATCAGATGGACACATACAGAAAAATCCAAACTGTTATTTATAGTATCTGATGTGCCAAACTGTCCCAGGCATTTATGTTGAAGAAAAGTAAGTTCCCTGTCTGACTGATCTGACAGCTCAAGCTGAGTTTGTACTGATGGTAGAAAAAGTATGAAAAGAAATACATACTACCTATAAAAAGCTCTCCCAATTTTGAAGCTAATTAACACGTTATCAGCTTTCTATCCAGAACAACTCTATAGTTCAGTGCAAGAACTATGTATTTCACTGCAGATACGTTCCTCCAGTAGTAGGCTACATCCTGTAATTACAAGAACAAGGTTTTAGAGAGTTGCATTTTCTCATTTTTGCGAGGCTGCTATCCTTAAGATGCTGAGTTCTTCCAATTCCATTTTATTCTAGCATTTGTTGCTTCTTCCTGGGTTTTTGGTTTTGTTTGCTTGGTTTGTGGTTTTTTTTCCCTTGGTGTCTGTTCTCTAGTTTGGGCATGCATTAATTACAAGTTAGAGCAAAAACTGTAAAAGCTGTATAAAATTTACTTCCTAAATGAACTTGTTCCAAAAATTTTACTTCTGCAAACACTCTTCTTACTAAGTACAAGCAAGAAGATCTGGGTAACGCTTTAACACTTTTTTTTTTTTAATTAACTTACCAGTGAAAAAAAACCCCACAAAAAGTGTAGATTAAGGTCTGAAAGCTTCATTTGGACTTGATGACTGTGGAAAAGCACTCAGAGTACTTGTGATATTATCCAACTGCCAATGTACTTTCTTATTTTCAATGACGAGGTGATAACACAAAGTGAGACCTTAATGTATGACGCATTTATAGGCTTCTACTGTTATTATTTTGAAAGACAACTAAGAATTTCTACATACTTCGAGAAGCCACTATCCTGTTAAATTTGTAGTCAAAGATGAGAAAGTCAAATAACTTCTTCATCAGCATCACACACATCTCTAAATTCTGGTATGGCACAAGAGACCTTCCCTAAATCAAGCCTGATTAATAGTGAAAACAACAAAATTTGATAGCACAGAACCACAAAAAGAGTTAGAGCCTCAATAGTTCATGCCAACTTAAGTCTCTCTGCTGGTTTTGTCTCAAGTGGAATGAGAATGTGGTACACCAGAACCATAAAGGCTGTTCTACACTAACATACTTGCCATATAACCACAGAAGTCTACCATTCAAAATTAATCACCAGGCTCGTTCTTAAAGCTCATTTTTAAAGCACACACAAGTCTGCTGCATGTTGCAGTCTTTAAATCCAACAGACATCAGATCAGCCTGAAAATAAAATGCAAGTTAAAGTTCAAAGTTAAACTTACTGCTGGTCTTTTAATCTGTCTAGGAGGACTTGACTGGGGAGAGGGCTTTTTAGACTGCTGTGCTTGTGTTTGCTGCTGCTGCTGCTGCTGTTGTTGTTGTTGTTGTGATGACTGTTGCGACTCTTTTTGCTGCTGAGTCTGTGATGGCTCTGAACCCTGGGATTGCTGAGATTGCTGTACCGTGGGTGTCTGGGGTGTAGATTGAAGAGATGGTGGCTGCTGCAACTGGTGAGGAGTATGATGAGGCATTTGCTGTTTTCCTTGTGAGTATAGGTCCAGGATCTGATGACAGATGTCTTAAAAAAAAAAAATCCAGAAGATTATCCACCCATAATGTACAAGTGTACATTTCATATACAGTAATGAACTAAGCTGTTTACTACAGATCAACTTCAGAAAAATTCACTACAAATATTACTCATTATAGTGACCACAGATTTGATTTTTGAAACCCAAACTTTTTCAATTTATACTTGCATTTTTGAGTTTCTTCTGTGTATGCTAGCAACAGGTAGATATATATGCATACCTTCAAGAAGAACAGAGTGTCTTGGTATTAATATACCGTATTTTATTATTGTGTGCTTGGGGAGCCAGGTAACAGCATAACAACAGGACAGTAATATAGCAAGAAAGTGAGCGAAGGAAGACTGTATGTTTTACATCTAGTTAGGCCAGGCAAAAAAGTTTCAGTAAAGTAACGGCTAGTATTAAATTCTTCTTCCACCACGTTAGGAGCAAAAGGTCTGTCAAAACATGTAGGACTAACTGATAATCAGGTGCAACAGCATCACTTGAGGAAAAGAAAACCCTTCTAGAAAAGCTAAACAAGTTCTCTCCATGAGCATTCACTGATGCCATTACACCATTCTATAACCCTCTTTGGCAGGGATTCAGCAGAGATCCATCTGAAACTGAAGCAACTCTGAAAAAGGCTGCGTACAAAACAGAGCAAGTAACCATTTAAGAAATCACGAGAACTGTATGATATTCGTGCCTAGAAGTTCTAAGAGCAACAAAGGCTAAACCACCTGAACAGCAACGCATACTATTTAAAACTTCCTTAGAATCAAAGGCCAGATTGTGACAAGCATCAATTTTTAAAGACGGTTTCCAAAGCAATTTATGGAACTAGAAGTACTCTTAGCTTGACATCTGTACCACGTAAGTTAGTAAAAACTTTAACAAAGACATATTAGTTGTCACATAACCTCAATTTACTTAACAGGAGTCAAGAGAGGTCCTGCTTTATTTTATGAACTTCCTGGGGTTCTCTCAAGAGGACAAGCAGCAGGTAAATAGGAGCAATACATACCCACAAAGGGAATAGTATTAAAGTATCTGTATTGATGAAAAAGATCCACTATTCATCCCCTACCAGAATTCACCCACACCAGAATTCATCTCCCATAATCTGTTCCTCAGCTGTGGCACACCATAAAATGTGATTGCAACCCTAGCATAATTTGCTTGAAGAGCTCAACCATCAATGAGAAAACCACTGGAAATCAGGCTCCATCAGTTCCAGTGTCTGTAGAGCTGATTACTTAAAATGGGGAGAAGGGATCATTAAAATCATTTAAAAAACCCAAAGAAAAACACCACAACAATTTAGAGGTAACTAGCTGTGTAATAAACTAAACAAGTCCTAAAGCAAATACTGACCAGAAGACTAATCATAACTAAAGACTAAGCCAGTCTTATAAATTTAATTAAAAACCTGGTTAAGACATAGCACATATGACCTGAGTTACATAGCCCAGATATGATTATTTTGACTAAAACAAGGATAGAAAGCAATCTGCATTTACCAGTGACCTAGATCACACAGTTAAAGGAAATACTCGGTTTGCGGCAAATGTTTTTCATACCTTCCAGAACATCAACGGGAACATCTTGGACAAATTGCTCCCACCATCGCCTGTACATTGGTTTTGATGTCCATTCCTGTATTTCAAACTTACACAAACGGCCTGCTAAGTACATAACTGCAACAGCTATGATCTCAGGTTCCCACTGCAGTGACAGTGTAGTGCAGAGACTGGAATATAAAAAAAACCCAACAAAACAAAACACAACCCTGAAAATAACTCTGACTGTCAAAGTACAACACTTTAACGTACAACAGCTACAATTAACAGGGTATAAAAATCCCACCACACTTTAACGTCTCAGACAAATTTAATCAAAAGCTTTGTTTAACACCGACTTAAAAAACTGAACTGTTTCTGCACTACTGCAATCATGAAACAAGGTAATTTTACACAGATAACATAAAAAGCGCATGTCTACGGAAGCAATACACCACATAGGAATCTCAGGTTTGGAGTTTAAAAATAGAAAACCTTACACTACATGGGTGTGGAAGAGGAGGGAAGACAGCATTATATTCTAACCATGGGCAACTACCTTCCACCCTAGTCTCATCTGTAGCATCAACTAATGCGGTGTTTGTGTCCACTGCTACAGAAGTGTGCTGTTGCTGCGTTACACTGGTTAGGAAACGATGTGCACATCTGGATTTTAGAGTTTCCAAATGTTTTTCAACAAAATGTAAATACGTACTAAATAAACGCCCACAGAAGAGCCAACACAAACTAGTAAAGCAACTTGTCAAGCACAACGCATGTTTTAGATAAGCTGTAAAAACTGTAAAAGCTTATCTCTTGAATAGCCTTTGCTAAAGCTAAGCTAAAACATCATTGTTTTAGCTTAATATTATTGATATTAACTAAGTTCTCGTCATAATCAAAGTTACTGTTTCCCAATATTAATTTTAAATTTCAAAATTTGTTTTTCTTTTCCCTTTTTTCTTTCTTTTTTTTCACAGATTCTGTGACACAGGATCTGCCTAAAGAATTTTAGATCCAGCTAGCTAGTTAACATTCTGCACTTTTACTGATGAATTCATTATTATGTCCTTAAATGCATCAAAATAGTAGCCTAGACAGTGGTGTAAATCCATTTTCTGTCCTGTGGGCTACATGCAACTGAAAGCCAATGGGATGCTTAAACACTGGCAAAATCACGTTAGTAAAGAGAAAGAAAAGACACAAGAACTAGCTCTTGAAACACTCATTTCTTTTATTACTTTAATGAAGTTTACTTGGGGGCTGTACTGTGGCTGCATAACAACAGAACCCCCTATTCTAAAGTCCTGTAGTGCAAAGTACAGAATTATTCTCCCAGGATCCTAGAAAACAAGTACGCCTCTAACATGGCACCTATTAAGTAAATACAAGACAGACTCTCAAGAGAGATAATTATTATTTGAAACAATCACTCCAACTTCTAATGTTTTCCTGAAGTGCATTTTCTTTAACTATTAAATTTCTTGAATTAGTAAACACCATCTAATTCCAAGTACAGTACTGTACAAAGTTGGACAGATACATAACAGAAGTTTTCCCTGATAAACTTAACAGTGATACTCAAGCCTGTAAGATCACCCTCTGCGAGACTGACAACAGCTGAAGTAAACTTATCTTGACAACCAAATACACTAAGCAACCTTTTCGCTCAAATTAATTTGGAGAGTTCAGGTGACCCATGCTGGGCTACCTCAAGTTAGGCATGTGAATAAAAATGCATCTCTCTTAATGGTGTTCTCCTGCTATAGGTATGACTGAAAGCAATGTACTTAGCATTTCTGAATAGTTGGGGCACTTACCCATTTTCTTAAGGGTTTGCTATGGAAATTAAAAGTTACATTTAACGGTCCTTGGTGTATTAACCTGTCCAGCTCTCGAGAATCCTCCTTAACAAGACTGAAGTGTATCGAGTTGCTTTAGTTTTGTTTTCCAATATCATACTACACATGAAAAGTGTTTCTACACACACTCCTGTTAACTGATGTGATCCTCATATGACAAATCCATTCTCTAAGCAATCGTAAATCTAGTGCTAAAAACTGTATTCCTCACTGAATTTAATGGCTAGTTTACCATTACCAAAATACCGCTTTAAAAAAAAAGTTGACCAACATGATGGAATTGGGAAGAGATTTCTTTCCTCAGAATGTGCCACATGCCTCAGACTGGGCAAAAAGCCAGCTTCTATCCCAGAGATCTATGATTTGGTTTGGCCCTCTCAAACAGTAACTTTTTGTTTAATGAAGCATTAAATCATTACCACAAAATTACAAAGGTCTTAACGGCCTACTTCTATACTCACCCTAGATTCCCTGCTCAATGGAACTATCATGGCAATGATGGAAAGAAAAACTGATGAACATGATCAAGAAAACATGTAACAAGCATTTGTCAAAGAAATATCTCAACCCAGAATAAAGTAAGCAACAGTAACTATTTCACATTCAAAAGGTTTCCTAGAAGTATCTTACCTGTCATTGACAAATGTCCATGCCATTTGAACCAGTTTTTGAATTTTATTTTTGTCTCCTGTAAATCAATCAGAAAAATTGTAAGAAATAAAGATACTACAAAAGGACAAACAATTTGGAATAGAATACTCTTGCACTGTCAATGTAAATTATACCAGGCATCACTTGTTCACACTGTAATATTTTACCTTTGAGTTGTTTGGCATATTTAAGAAGAAATTGGTATGGATGTTCCACTTGCAAATCAAACTTTATTGTTTGTAGTAAGATTCTTTCAAGGACCATCACTTCCTCCTGGAGAACGTAACAAGGTAACCACAATATTATTCCTTCTTTTATTCACAAATATTTCATGCTTGTATAAAGCATGACTACAGAGCATCTCCAGGCAAACATATTCATCTGCTTTTGCTTGATTAGGGTTTGTCTCCAGGGAGAACACAAAACTCTCCAACTTAAAGGATTATTTTAAACCCAGATACTTTTTTTTTCACATTTATTTGGAGAAGGAGATGGGATGTGATGTTCAAGATTCCTTTTCCTCCACGGAGGAGATAACTGAACCAGATGCAGCATGGAAGTGCCAAACATACAAAATATACAAATATTAAAAAAAATCACAACAAAAGAGAAGCTCTCACCACATTTCTCTCCCAAGTTTCAGATCCCTCTGCTATTTATAATATGCAAATTTTGAGAGAAGCATAGTTTTGCTAAGTCAAATACTCTAAACAGGAAACTTCTCAATACTTTGAGATGTAGTTCTCTTACTTGACTTAAGATTTGCTATTAATTGCTTCCTAAAATGACATTAAAACTGTCAAATATGATTTATGCCTTGATGATATTTCTAGCTTTGACTGGAATTACTCAAATTTACGTTAACCTGCAAAATAACACCAGAATTTACATGAAATCAAATGTAAACTTTTTATACAAACAATTATCCCCGGAGGCTCCCAAAGCTACTTATATTAGCAAGAATTATTTCCATAGTTACCTATCACATTAACCAGAAGAACTACAAATGCTTGCTGAACACATAATTTAATTTAGAACAACTGAAAAACATCCAGTGCTCTAATAAATGTATGTCACTTTGCTGGAGCACAACAGGATGAAATCAATTTCAACGTGAGTATTTTTACCTTTGGATCATCTCCAAACTGTCCAAACTGTACGTCATTTAGCAAGCTACGAGCTGTTTTAATTATATCTTTACATTTCTTAGGTGTTTCTTCAACTTTCCCTGCCAGGAAGAGACAGCAGGCTCCTGTCACCTAAAAAAGAAAGCGTTTTCGAAAAGCTGTCTGCACGTCGATATGCAGTAAAGTAGAGCATTGTATAAATGTACTGTCAGTTTCCCTGTTGACGCTTCCCAGGAAAGACTTAATAGCATATTAATTTCTTTTACTTTCTCCAAGGAAAAGTACAGAATTTGGAGGACTGTCCACTTTATTTCAAGGTCAGAAACTAAAAGCAGAATTTGTACTGGTCCAGCATTGTCTGTCAAACAGTCTTAAGATGGTTTTACACTTTTTTTTTAGCCCACACGGGAGAACCAGAACTATAGCTGCTACTCTTTCCAAAGAACAGTATCAGCAAGACATAACTGCAACATAAATACAAATATGTTTCTAAGCATAAATAGAAATGCGTAAACAAGCAAGAACAGTATATTTTAAGCTGCAGTGATTAAAAGATAAAATGCTTCTTTTTCATCATTCAGAGTGGTGGACAGCAGTAGTACCCAAGTGACTTATCACCATTTCAAACAGTCCACACCCAGTACAATCACCGTATTAGGTCACCAATACTGTAAATACTCACGTATCTTGGGAATTGTTTGAAGGAATGAAACATATAAAAACGATGGAAATAAATTATTCCGGTTGCTAGAGTATCATAATGTCTGTGGTGCAGAATAAAGGACTTTCAACCAGGGCATAAAACAACTTAAAAACCAAACATGCACAAAGGAAAAGATACATTCTGCTGTATGAAGTACCTCAAGCAACTGCCTGTTCAGTGACCAGTTAGAAAACAGGGCAAATAAAACAGGAGCTTTAGAAAAAAAGAAAAGCCGCAACCCCCCTAAGGCTGTGTAAAAGCTATGATTCAGCCCAGATGCAGCTGGTAACTAAAGGATTTATCGGAAGCGTACAAAATCCCGATTACGTTTCCAGGAGGATCCACGCAAGGTCATCCTCGTGTTAAGCCATACCTGCTTTAGAGAAGGTCAAAACCAGCAGTAGGTACATGAAGGAACAGAATAATTACCACTTCACATTACAGTGTTAGTGTGCAGGAAGGTTAATAATTATTCACACCTACAAATGCAAATAATACCTGAACATGCTCCTTACTCCTTTCTTTAAGAAGAGTAACATTTTATCTTTACTAGAGTTTTATTAAACTAAGAATATTAAAAGAAGCATAGAAATACAGGCAGTAAAAAGTTAAAAGTGGCAGACTATGAGAGAAGGACAGCAGAGAGAACTTACTAATATTTACAAAGCTGTAAATCCCAACATAAACAAATTTAAAAAAAATAAAAACAAAAAGTGGGGAGGCAGAGGTCAGAAGCCTCAGACACAAAATATGTAGAAAAATCAATGCAAAATTCAGAATTTGAGAAGTGATTAATGTAGTAAGAGACCCAAGTCTGATAACTGCCAAAAGTTATTCTTAATTGGCAAGTCTGGATCACGTCACTTCTCTAGTGCCAAAGGGGTTCGGCTGAAATCTTTTTTACCCAATGAACGGAGTAAAAACGATGTAGGAACATATTATATCAAAAGGCAAGTAAGCTCAAAAAAAGATTTCTGATTAATAATTAAAACCCCCTTTTGAACAGCTAACTAAGCACATAATGACATTTCTTGTACGTTTTATTGTGCAAACCCTCATTCAGAAAGACATTTCACACCTAGACGAGTTGAAAGGATACAGCCCTAAACGTGTTCCCACATCAAATATGAATCTGGCCCCCTCCCTGCGGTATCGTGCCTCAGTAGCTGGATCAAGCCCTTCTAGCTGCGACGGTGTATGCGCCAGGTCCTTCTTATCCCAGTACCAACATGGCTTTGTATGGTCCAGGTTTGCCAAGTTTACAGAAGGGCTGGAATTTTCTTTATTCTCCTTCATTTATTAAGACAGAATTGTTCTTGCTTTTGAAGTTTTCAAAAAGGAAGTCTTCAGATAGTTGCTTCAGAGCCTTTAAGAAAATAAAAAAGAAGGGATTTCTTTATAAACGGAGGGGACTTCCCCACCCTACCCCCGCGCTCCAAAATGAGTGAAGAGTAATAGTATTTAACCTTGCCCATTGCAAGGGACTTTTTCCTTGCTCAAAGACAAGTAATATTCAACCTTGCCCTTAACTTCCCCCATATACGGCAAATTCAATTCAAAGAAATAGACAGATGGGGGGGGGGCACGATGGAAATCAACTCGTTATTCATAGCTACGAAACACACTCATTAGGTCAGTCTCAACAGCAATGTAAATACCCAGTTGGTCTCCCAAATATCCCCGGATGGTAAGATAGCAGCAACCACTTGGTAAAAAAGCTTTGTAAAGTGGCCTATACTTGTCTTGCCGAATAAAGGTAACAGAAGTAGTATTCTTTCATGTATAAAGATTAAGACAAGTGATGTGAGTCTGTAGGATAAGGCACCTTCTAAAATCGTCCCCAAAACAAGTCAGTTGATTACATTCAAACAGCGTGCTACTTCCCCGCATTGACCAGCACTTCATATATGTATATTTACATTACAAAGCTCTGCAGACCACGTTCTGGTATTTAAGTTCTGACAGATGTCCAGTCATGCCTCAATTTAAAGACAGAACGAAGACTGTCTTGCAACCTTTACTTCTTTCAGCCACAAAACTACTCTTACTGCAATTCAATGAACTACATATACCATGCACAAATTACTGCAGTCACCTGCGAAGGTTTGCATAACTAATAGTGATTAACATATGATGCAATACATTTGCTCAAAGCAAAACAGTCAGAAGACGACCCAAACTTAAAACTCTTTAAATTAAGCTGTTCATTTTCCAGATGCTTCCCTTCCAAACGTGGAAGAAAGATGACATGAAGTGCCAGAAAAACCATGCCTGCAATCACCGCCTCGCTCCACTTCAAAAGGTTTCTCTTTTTCAGAATAAAGGAAACCGTCTTTGTTCCACGATGGGTTTGGAAAAACCTTCACAACTAATGGCACCAGGGACAATCCAACCCAAACTCTGCTGCAAGTAAGTGATCGGCGAGTTAAAACTATTTCCAACACCAACAAAACAGCTCAGTGCCACGACCATGCACTCCCACCACGTTTACCAAGAATATGTTCTTTTTACAACTGTTACGGTTCTTCTTTACAAGTTCGGTTGTGGTTTTTTTTTTTTTTTTTTTTTGCTTATTAAGGCTCTGAACAGTTTAAAAGCCAGTTAACACTAAAATCGCCCGAAGCGACGAGACCTGCTTCTACACGCAGTGAAAGCACTTCCCAATTAAAAAAAAAAATCAGGAATAAACCCCATCAACCCGAACACATCCTAAACGAGGCACCTCAAGCACCCCCAACGCAAACCATAACGACCGAAAAGAGTAACGCAAGTATTTCTCTTGCCTTTTTACGCACCCCATTAACACAGGGAAGATTCGAGGAGCTCGATCCCGACTTTTTTACATCCTACCTTAGACAAACCATCCGAGCAGGAGACCAGCCCTACACTCCCCAAACCGGCGCGGGGGGGGGGGGCAGCTCCTCCCAGACCCGGCCCGCCCGCCACAGACGAGGCGCCCGGGGAGGCGCTCGCTCCCCACCTCAGCCTTCCCGCTCCCTTCCCCTCTTCCCCAGGCGCCGGTTCTCGCCCGCGGGCGGCCCGGGAAGGCGGGCTGCCCCGGCGGCCGTCGCCCCGCGGCCCCAGGTCGTCGCGGCGCACTCACAGGCCGGGCACGGGCGGAGGGAACCCCAGCGGAGCGCGGAGCCTCTAAGGACGGCGCAGCCTGCGCGCCGCCATCTTGGGAGCCAGGCCAGGCCGCTCGCTGCGTCATCACGTCGGCGACGCAGAGGGCGCCCCTGCCTCCCGGCGACTAATGAGAAGCGGCATCCCCACAGCCCCCTAGCCAATCCCGTCTCCCTCAGCGGCAGGAGACGGCGGGCGACG
>VXBO01008297.1:0-28742 GCA_013400135.1 Rhinoptilus africanus | reverse complement strand
CCGCGCGTGGGGGAACGAGCGCTCGCGACTTGGGGTGTGTGTGGGGGTGACATTCGTCTCTTCGCCTTCCTTTCCCTTGTGTCCCCCCCCCCACCATGAGAAGCTGATCAGGAACCGGAGTGAAACAAATGGCTCAAAACCTGCTTTTCCTGTGACGTAATCCCGTTTTATTGATTTATTTCAAAATGCGTGACAGATTTTGAGTACTCCCCCCTTCAGCTCTTCGCAGAGACTCCCCTGACTCCGGCGCTCCGGGCCCGGCTCAAGGAGTATCTGCTGGTATCTGGCCTCTCAGGGTCCTCCTTGGGCAAGAAGAGCGCTCTGTTTTCTTTCCTCCCCCAAGTTCGGAAAGCTGTTTTAATAAAGGGAGGGGGGAAAAAAGGTTGGTTTTAAAATGAGGGTAAATCATTTAAACTGTCTGTCTGCAGGGGTGTTACTCCTCAAACAGCCTTGGCGTTTCAGCCCCCCACCCTGTTCCTACAACAGCCGCTGAGGCCAAACTCCTTGTGGTCCCTTCCTCATCGTTCCTACCCAGCAACGCTTGCCCAGAGTTGCTTAAGCTGAGGTTATGCTTTGCATTTGGCTTAATTCTTAGCAACTTCCTAAATTTTGAATTTAAGTGGCGTTTGGGTTTTTTACCCAAAGGCAATATTTAGCTGTCAGGCCAAATTCAGTTCTTCCTTTGGGAAGTCGTTCCTCGCAGCTTAGTTCAAGGTTGGTCTTCTCCCTAGCTTGATGGAGGGTTTGGTGGGCTTGTCCCTGGAACCTAAGCCAGCTCTTGAGATAAAGTTGAAAGCAAATTGTCTTCTTCTCTTCTAAGAACAAGTAACATAAGCACTTGTCTCTTCAGGTGACAGCTGTGTTCTGTGAATATTGCTACTAATGTTAGCTTAATTTCCCACAAGTGTTTTCTGCTTTCAGTTGTTGTAAGCTTGTGTAACTATAAAGTGAAACGTGGCATTTTGTAGGTGAGCAAAGAGCTGTAGCATTCTGCATGTCCAGTGTCTGGTTTCTGGTATAAAATAGTAAGCTAGCGTACAAGTTGTTGGAGCGAATGGCGTGATGGGCACAAAGGCGGGGGTGTTTCCAGATATTTTTGCTCAGTTAAGTAATTTAATATGGTAGAAGTTCAAGCACACCAGCTTGCGCTTTAATAGAGCTTTCGGTTATGTTTAGCAAGCTGGATTGAAATATATATTGAAGTACGGATGAAAATACTTCCATGGCATGGTGTGCCTAGAAATAGACTTAAGAGTCTTGGGGGAAGAAATGCCACAAACCCTGAAATTATTTCTAATCTGTATGTTACCGTTGCCAGTTAGAGATGGCCTGATCTGTACACTGAAGACAGATCTGAATCTTGAAATAAACAATACTGCACATAATTTTAAAATAAATCGCATAATGGCTCTCTGCATAGAATGGTATACATCTTAATAATATTGTTATACCTAAGTTCGTTATATTTATTACAATGTCTACTGTATCTAAAGTATTTCATACTTTGTCATAGTAGTGCTGATTATACAGTTAAACTGACATACTGGGTACTTTTCAGCAAATAAGTGCTTTAATGGTTGCTCTTTGAAAGAAAGTGGCAGTTTGGGGTTGCTGGAGATCTCGGAGGATCTGTATCCTTGCTACCAGGATGTTGTAGTGTTAAAGGACATACCACAGTGCCCATGATTTAAGCATCAAGGGGTTTTGGAGGCCTACAGTGTTGTGTTAGCTCTGTGCTGGTGACTGAAAGCAGTGTGACTTGCTTCGTTCTCAGTTAGGAGTTGTATTTTATAAAGTGAGGTTAATATTTTCTAAAGGAAGAACATATTTAGAAACATGCAAGTGAAAACAGAAAATTAGCGGGATTTTTTTGTCCTGCTCAAAAGGAATTTGGAGGGAGAAAAGTCTGAGAGTCTTCAGGAGGAGCTAAAAACTCAAGCAAAGAAATGACAGAAGTAGGTTGGCAAAGTGGTAGAGTTTAACAGTCCATTTATTGTTTCTTTTCTTCAGAGAGTAAATATTTTTTCTGGCCAAATAGTTGTCTGAGGAGGGTTATTAATCATTAAGAAAAACTTGTTTTCCTGTGTGGCAGCTAGTAAGCTGTCCTCCCAAGAAGATCAGTGAGGTGTTTATAGTAAGAAGTACTCCTTCTGCCTAAGAAAGCTTTAATGGAAGGCAGGGGGACATGGGGACAATCCCGTAGTTATTAGTATAATATTTCAGAATTAGCAGCTGATAAAAATGATAGTAATTATGAAATAAATACTTTTCTTTGGGTTGTCTTGGATGTAGCCATTTTTCTTTGCCTGTTAGCATTTTGTTACCTTCAAATTAATAATTTCTTACCAGAAGTTTATATTTAATTTATGAAGTGATCTTGTATTTAGTATATAACAGGAGCCATGGTGACGGAGGATGCGGAGAAGGCGGAGTTATTGAATGCCTTCTTTGCCTCGGTCTTTACTACTCAGCCCAGCCCTCAAGAGCCCCAGGCCTTGGGGAAAGTAACAGGGAAAGAGGAAGACTTTCCCTGGGTGGAGGAGGACCAAGTGAGGGATCAGTTAGGTCAGTTAGACATTCAGAAGTCCATGGGCCCTGATGGGATACACCCGAGGGTGCTGAAAGAGCTGGCGGATGTCATTGCTGGGCCGCTCTCCACCATCTTTGAAAGGTCCTGGAGAACAGGCGAGGTGCCTGAAGACTGGAGGAAAGCCAACGTCACTCCAGTCTTCAAAAAGGGCAAGAAGGAGGACCCGGGGAACTACAGGCCGGTCAGCCTCACCTCCATCCCTGGAAAGATGATGGAACAGCTCGTTCTGGGCGTCATCTCAAAGCATATGGAGGAAAAGAAGGCCATCAGAAGTACTCAGCATGGATTCACCAAGGGGAAATCATGCCTGACTAATCTGATCGCCTTCTATGATGGTGTGACTGGATGGATGGATGAGGGGAGAGCGGTCGATGTGGTCTACCTTGACTTCAGCAAGGCGTTTGACACGGTCTCCCACAGCATCCTCCTAGGGAAGCTTAGGAAGAGTGGGTTAGATGAATGGACAGTGAGGTGGATAGAAAACTGGTTGAAGGACAGAGCCCAGAGGGTTGTGATTAGGGGCGTGGAGTCTAGCTGGAGGTCAGTGATGAGCGGTGTTCCCCAGGGGTCAGTACTGGGCCCAGTGCTCTTCAATATATTCATCAATGACCTGGATGAGGGGATAGAGTGCACCCTCAGCAAGTTTGCTGACGACACAAAGCTGGGAGGGGTGGCTGACACCCCGGAAGGCTGTGCCGCCATCCAGAGAGACCTGGACAGGCTGGAGAGCTGGGCGGAGAGGAACCTCATGAAATTCAATAAGGGCAAGTGTAGGGTGCTGCACCTGGGGAGGAATAACCCCCTGCACCAGTACAGGTTGGGAGCTGACCTGCTGGAGAGCAGCTCTGAGGAAAGGGACCTGGGAGTCCTGGTGGACAACAGGATGACCATGAGCCAGCAATGTGCCCTTGTGGCCAAGAAGGCCAATGGCATCCTGGGGTGCATCAAGAAGAGTGTGGCCAGCAGGTCGAGGGAGGTCATCCTCCCCCTCTACTCTGCCTTGGTGAGGCCCCACCTGGAGTACTGTGTCCAGTTCTGGGCTCCCCAGCTCAAGAGGGACAAGGAATTGCTGGAGAGGGTGCAGCATAGGGCTACTAAGATGATTAGGGGACTGGAACACCTCTCTCATGAAGATAGATTAAGGGAATTAGGTCTCTTTAGCCTGGAAAAGAGGCGTCTGAGGGGGGACCTAATTAACACTTATAAATACTTGAAGGGTGGGTGTCAGGAGGATGGGGCCAGGCTCTTTTCAGTGGTGCCCAGTGATAGGACAAGGGGTAACGGGCACAAACTTGAACATAGAAAGTTCCACCTAAACATGAGGAGGAACTTCTTTACCTTGAGGGTGGCAGAGCACTGGAACAGGCTGCCCAGGGAGGTGGTGGAGTCTCCGTCTCTGGAGACATTCAAAACCCGCCTGGACGCGTTCCTGTGTAACCTGCTGTAAGGTGGCCCTGCTCTGGCAGGGGGGTTGGACTAGATGATCTACTAAGGTCCCTTCCAACCCTCGGATACTATGATTCTATGATTCTATGATTCAGCTGCAATGAGGCGGGGAGGAACAGGGAGAATAAATGTCAAACTGACATATATAATTTTAGGCTCTTTCAGTAGATCTAGGAGTATCTTGAGCCTTCCAAGTCAGAATATTGTCAAGACATGTTCTCTTTGATTCTAAAACTAAATGTCTTTGGAAGTTGCTTCCCAACAGTTAGCTCAGTTTGTTGGAGATGGTGTTTTTTGTAAGTGCATTGAGTAAACTTTTAGCTGACTTTACTAACTACTTTTGGTGTTCTTCTGCAGAATGGCTTCTTGCTAGTATCAAAGTAATATTTATGTACCATCATTCTTTCCTTAACTTGAGACCAAAATGGGATTAATGAACTTTGTTCTCTGTAGGATAGATGCATGCAGTGTATACAGCGGTGGTTCAGTCTTCCCTCTTGTCCATACTTTAGACTTGTGCTAATGTTGGCAAACCTGTGATGGTACAGCTTTTTATAGCAAACAGGCAATTATTAATTTAATTCTGACCATCCTTTGCCAGCTGACTTATTAGAGACACTTCAGCTTCCTAGGCCTGGCTTTGGATGTTTAATAATGTTTTAACCAAGACTGCTAAGGGGAAAATATGAGAAAGGACCTCTCAGATTTAAATAAAGTACACTAGGAGTTCTTCATTGTACTGTAAAAATGCCCATTAGTGTTGCCTGACTTTAGTCTTGTGTATTTGGAGCTTGACTTTGAAGAGGTTTGTGCAGTAGTAAGTAAAAGGCAAGTTCAGTGCCCAAGAGTGTTTTAAGATTGCTTTGCATTCTTGCTCTTGCCCTTCCTCTGCCGTAACCTTCTTTGCTCCCTTTTTTTGTTTTTAGCTACTCTGCCCTACATTGGCACTTGCCTGCATCTCTTCCACCAAATGATTATTCCAGTTGCTCTGGCTATCCCTGTCTGTCCTTTACCACTTCCCATACTGTTCGGCAAGTCTGCTAATGCTTTTTATTTCTTTGAAGTAAGAAAGAATTAGCACCAAAGTCTTGCATTTCAGTTCTGGGATCTGTTAGCAGGTTAGAGCAGCAGACCTGTCAGCTGCAGGGAGGATTCCGCCTGTCTTTCTAGCCTGGGCTGAAGCTCGTGGAGATGTGAATGACTGTGCTTGAGATCAGTTTTATCTCCAGTGAGTATGTGCAGACAGGTGTTTACGTGCTCTGAAGCTGACCACATCTAAGTAATACATAAGGCAGACATAAAGCAAAAGACATGTTTCTGAAACTGTAGCTGCTAATATCCTATTAAGAATCAAAATAGAATATAACTATAGAGCCCAAAGTTAAAGGCTGTTGAGTATTAGCGTATGACAGATGAATATCTACTTCCTGTTTTGTTTTATTCTTGGATATTCTCCCAATATCTGAAGGAATTGGCTGACCTGTCCTGGAAGTGCCTGAACAGCAGTGCTTGAACCACCGTGGGTTTCAGACAGTGTTTTAATGTAGGCCAAAAGTATCTCTGTAGCTGAAGATGGACTGTAAACTGTATCGGTTCTAGTAAGTAGCTTTTCCATTGTTTCTGTTAAAAACATGAGCAACCTGCACTGAAAGGAGGGGGGTCCATCACTAGGGCTGCTGTGTTAGCAGTCTGATTCTAGCCTTTTGCTTTTGGATCAATTTTTTGGTTTTCCTTTTTATATCTATATATTTGTATATACTTTAGGAGATGATATACAGTGATGGAATTGTGCAACTCTCGATAAAAGTAAGTCTATAACATTGCAGATGCTGCCTGTATTTCTTAGCAAGCAGTTAACAGTAATAGCAGAATCTTCCTTTGTCTTTAATGCTTTGTAGCACTAGCACCAAAAGTTTTCACACACTATTGTTTTAGTGGAGTGGGAAGGGAATGTGATGTTCACTTCCAGGGAACCTGTGTTGATGGTCCAGTACCTCTCATGTGCTGGGTTTTGTTCAGTGTGCTTATACTCATGATAATTTAAGGGAATATGAGTTACTTTGCAATGAGGGGCAAGAAGCACAAGGTGCAGGCTGTTTCCTGCTCCTGCCGGGCCTTCTGGGAGGCTGGATTAATTGTCTTTGTGGCCACTCTTGGAGCCATTTGGTTATCTTTATTTGATAACAAAGTGTAACCACATAATAACTTCCAAGCACTGAGAGATTTAAGATTTGGATTTTGGATTTAAGAACTTTTGTATTGAAATATTTCTGACAAGAACTTCTGAAAGATCTAGCTTTGCAGATTTGCTGCTAGGTATTTCTGTGAACAGTGTCTTAGCATATGCAATGACTTAATTTGTGCATCTGTCCCATTGTCCAGATCATCAGTGAAGACGGTAAACAGTGTTGATCCCAGTTTTATTCCCTGGGGTACACAATTGTGACTGGCCTCCAGCTGGACTTCGCACTGTTCATCCCAACCTTTTGAACCCAGCGGTGCAGCCAATTTTCAACCCACCTCACTATTCTTTCGTCAGTTGGTACTTCACCAGCTTGTCTATGAGGATGTGACAGTAGACAGTGTCAAAAGCCATACTAAAGTAGAGATGAACAGCATCCACTGCTCTCGCATCGAGGTTACCAGGTTGGTCTGGCGTGACTTCTCCATCATAAATCCATACTGACTATTCCCACTCGCCTTGCCCTTCGTAATTTTGGGAATGGCTTCCAAGTTTACTGGCTTCAACAGCTTCTCTCCCCTCAGTGCTAGTGAGGTCATACCTGGAGTACTGTGTCCAGTACCTAGTACCTAGCTCCCTAGTGCAAGAGACAGATGAAGCTACTGGATAGAGTCCAGTGGAGGGCCACTAAGATGATTAAGGGACTTTCCTTGTATGAAGAAAGGCTGAGCGAGCTGTGACTGTTCAGCCTAGAGAAAAGAAGGCTCAGCAGGATCTCCTCAGTGCATATAAATACCTGAAGGGAGGGTGCAAAGAAGGCAGAGCCAGGCTTCTCTCAGTGGTGCCCAGTGACAGGACAAGAAGCAACGGGCACAAACTGAAACAGAGGAGGTTCTCTCTGAACATCAGGAAATGCTTTTTTACTGTGAAGGTGAGCGAGCACTGGCTGGTGATGGAGTCTTCATTCTTTCAAGATATTCAGAAGCTGTCTGGACATGGTCCTGGGCAGCTGGCTCTAGGTGGCCCTGCTTGAACAGGGGTGTTGGACAAGTTGATCTCCAGTGGTCTCTTCCAATGTGAGATTATTTTTTTTAAACTTGTTTAAATGTTTCTTTTCCTGATCCTCTTGCAGTGAGGGTAAGTCTTCCTTACATCAGGTCTCGGGGCCTGGGATTCCTGAAGGCAGTTCTTACCAGTGAAAAAGGCAGATAGTACTGAAGTCTTTTTTGCTGTGTCTTTTGTCACCAGGTCACCTGCCCCATTGAGCAGCAGGCTCACACCTTGCCTATACTTACATTCCTTTAGCTGCTGATGCACCTGTAGAAGCCGTTCTTACTGTCGTCTTGTCCCTTGACAGATTCATCTCCAAGTGAGCTTTGTCTTTCCTGCCCCCATCCCTGCATGCCCAGTGTCTCACTTCCTCCTGAGTTACCTGGCCCTGCTTCCACCTCTTTTGTTCCTTTGTTTGAGTTTTTTCAGGAGCATCTTGTTCCTTCATGTAGACCTCCTGCCTCCTTTGCTTAATGTCCTGCGTGTAGGGATGGAACATTCCTCATATCCTACTTTGAGGTAAAACAGAACCAATTTTCTGTTCAGTAATTTTTACTTTTCAGCTAAGCCTCTTCTAACTGAACTCTCTGAAATTAATGGCACATTTTTCAGACAAAGTTGGCTTCTAGCAGAGATAAGGCCTGATGTTTATAATTAATACCAAGGAATGATACACATAGAGGCTCTTGCTTATGCTTGTTTCTATAACCAAGGTCAGCTAACTGTTATTTGTCCCATTGGAGGGCTGGAAAGCTTAAAGGGGTCGCACCTGCAGGGAGGAGCAGACAGATTATAGCCAGATCCCATCTGAATCATGCTCGGTATAAAAGCTGAGGGATCAGCTCTCTTCCTTCAACGGCTGGCTCCTTCAACAGAGGACTCCATCTGTTTGTCTGCCTTTGATCCCAATCTGCGTGTTCCGGAATCCAGTTCCTGTCCATGGCTGAGTCCAGTCTAGGACTTTCGTAGTGCCTGCTGGTGATGTGATTGTCGTCCTGGGAGTTCAATATAGTTTTGTATATACTGTATATATGTGTTTTCTTTTTTGACATTATTATCTTTTCTTTTTATTATTCTATTATTAATATAATAATAAGGGGTTTAGTTTCTTTTAAACTCATAGGTCTCTTTCTCACTCATCCTTCTCTCCCTGAAAGGAGAGGTGGGGGAGAGCATCTGNCCAAGGTCAGCTAACTGTTATTTGTCCCATTGGAGGGCTGGAAAGCTTAAAGGGGTCGCACCTGCAGGGAGGAGCAGACAGATTATAGCCAGATCCCATCTGAATCATGCTCGGTATAAAAGCTGAGGGATCAGCTCTCTTCCTTCAACGGCTGGCTCCTTCAACAGAGGACTCCATCTGTTTGTCTGCCTTTGATCCCAATCTGCGTGTTCCGGAATCCAGTTCCTGTCCATGGCTGAGTCCAGTCTAGGACTTTCGTAGTGCCTGCTGGTGATGTGATTGTCGTCCTGGGAGTTCAATATAGTTTTGTATATACTGTATATATGTGTTTTCTTTTTTGACATTATTATCTTTTCTTTTTATTATTCTATTATTAATATAATAATAAGGGGTTTAGTTTCTTTTAAACTCATAGGTCTCTTTCTCACTCATCCTTCTCTCCCTGAAAGGAGAGGTGGGGGAGAGCATCTGTCGTTTGTTTCGGTGTTCAGTCTGGCCCAAACCATGACACCTGAACTTGGAGGAAGTAGTCATTGAAAGTCTCACCTCTTTACGGTTCGTAAAAGCGATGGAGTAGTAGCAGAATATCTTTCTTTCCATCCTTCAGTTTTCAAATGCATTCTCTTAGAAGAGGAGGAAGTAGTAGGCCACTAGAACATATTTTGTAAAACCAAGAACAGATGCCCAAGTTAGCAAATACCAAGTTATCCTCTTGCATCAAATCTCTGGTTCTGGGAAGCTATATAAGATTTGTGAGAGCATTTTTTTTTTAATAAATACAACAGACTATGAATTATTGCTTAGAATACTTTCACCTAATGGTAAAAGTGTTCTGTTTAAGCATGTGGATGATTTTGTTGCATTTTAATACTTGTGTAGGCAGCGTTTCAGTGTATGTCAAAATGGTTCTGTTTTACTGCTTTGATAGACACTAGAATTTACTTGGTTTTTAAAGTTTTCTAAACTTTCACTAGGATGTAATAAATTGTTGCCAATATGCTCTTCCATTGACTACTGATGGAATGGAATAGAGATTGATATCAATGTTCACAAAGTTGGGCTTAATTCTTCAAAAACCAGTGATGAAGTGTTCAGATCCTCAGGTCTTTGATGCCCTGCACCTATTTACAGGTTTATTAAGTTCTACCAAGTGAGCTCTTGGTACAAAAGCATTTCTTTAATGCATCTGTATAGGCTTTTGTTGTGTTTTTTTTTTTTGTTGAACATGTTACTAGGACACAGCTACTGGTGTGTATCTAAAGCCTGTGACTTGTTTGTCCAGGTTTTAGGGTTTTTTACATAAACAAAACTGACTTTTCAAGATAGGCCCACAACCTTCTGAGTCAAGGCTCCATTGCCTTGTACAGGCTGTGGCATCTCCTTGGTCTGTGAGAGTCCAGGTGGCACGGCTAGAGCTGCTAGGATTCAGGAACATGAGATCAATACATTTCAACAGTCCTTTTGTGATACTTCTTTGCTAATCTCTGTAAGCCCAGCAGCACTTTTATGAGTACTACGGCTCAGTGTGGAGGGTAATACTGCCTGGCTTTGGATATTCCTGGTATGTCTTAATGTTTGGGAGCAGTCGTATATGTATCTGTGATCTCACAAATGGATAGTCTTTTCTTTGGAAGCTACCTTCTCCAAATAAAGTGGGTCTCAGCAGGAAGCTGATCTGTGGATGGATTAATTTCTTTACTCGTGGAACTTCACGTGCTGGAATAGTATTTTTAAACTTGCAGAAAGTAGCAAGGGTGGGCTGGTGAAGAAGGGAAATGTCCGTATGCTTTGGATGACCAGCAACAGCCTTTAATCTTCCACTTTGCTAAGCAGAGTTGCATTGATAGCATATTAATATATTAACTCTCCTTAAAATAGAGAAGCATCCATTCCCTCTGGAATATGCTGCACCTGATTCCGTCAGTCAGAAGCAAGTAAAATGGGTGTTGTCAGACCAATTTGAGAGGGTTTGTGTGCTGGTCAAGAAGCCGGTATAACCGTAAAGCTTAGAGCTGCAGAAGATGACTGTTGGGTTTTCGTGTGGTTGTCAGATTCAGATTGGTATCTGTTCTTTGCCTCTTTTTCTAAAAGTCAGCATTCAAGCAGTTATTTCTCACTTTGATCCCAGCTGATGCTTGGGAATAAAAGTGAACTCTAAGGGTTCATGAGATTACCATTTTTTGCATTTCTCAATGCTCTATTAAAAAAACAGAATTCCTGCTTTCAAGACAATGACAGATAATGTTGTGGTTTCCTTCTGTAGGATGCCTGGCTTGTACAGCCTGTTTCTCTGGCTTATTAAATCTTTTAATTGATGCCTGAATATAAAAAACTGTCCCATTGCACTTTGGGTTTGGGCATTTATAAGACAAAAATGAAATGATGTGAGAACTGCTCACTTTGTTTGGTGGTGTCTTGTAGTTGGTCCCTGCAAGTGGTTTGGAGGCATAGTGCAGAGTTTCATGTAATGATCTGAACAGCCAAAAACTTTGCAGTTTCTAGTAAATGGAGCTCGCCATCTTAAAGGTACAGTGTATGCCTACTTTGAGGGTGGGAAGTTAATGGAGTGGCGCAGCTTTAATTTGTTTTACTGGGGTTTTACTGTTGTACTTGAAGAAAGCAAAATTCTGTGCCGCTTTGAGGACCATTCTACCTCCTACAAGGATACAACTTCATCTTTTCTAGAAAACTCTTAGAAATGCCACTTCAGGTTAATAACAAAAAGGTGGTTTGAGTGCATTTTTGCAGACTTCTACCCTGACAGTATGCGACAAGTTGGCCTAAGGCATAGGACATGAGCAGTCTAGTTTTGGAAAGTACTGCTGCTCCCAGAATGCATTTTTCTTTGGTGGAGAGACATGTACCAATATCACCTGCAGCAAGATGTCAAGACCGGCTTCTCCATGGTAATAGTCACGGTGTTTGTGTTCAGTTCTGCCCTTTGTGTTCTGTAAGGAACAATTGGCCAGAGTGAAAGTCATCTCTCTCTATCTAGAAATTTGTCAGACTGGTAGATAGCGGTTCTATTTGTGGAAGCGGAAAACTCAGCTACAGGAACTGGGAAGCAGAATGTTAACAGTACCAGCTACTCTTGTCAGGAGTCATGCTGCTGTTTTTCCCCTTGTTCCTGAGATTACATTACCTAGGAACAAATTTTCATTCTGGGCTGATGGATATAAATTTCGTTTTATAGGTGTTTCAGATGTGGCTTGCTGGTTAATGCAATGTTCAGTTCATTGTCCTTTACTGCAGCAGAAGAAATGACAGTGTTGCTGGCGAAGGAGACAGGGCTGTAGCTGTGGCAGCGGGCCTCAAAGCTGCTTTTTGAGCTGTGCCTCTTTGCTGTGGCACAGGAGGCCATGCAGGTCTCAACTCAGATTGAAAGGTGCTGGGTCTCCAGAGGCCTGGAACTGCTGGAAGTCCAAACCGCTGGAATCTGAGGCAAGCGGATTCTCTATGGTGGCTGTGCAGGAATGAGAGCGCCCCAGGAAAATAGGAATGTAGGTAGTTAGAAATAAGAACATTGAAGTCTCAGTTTGGAGGGGCTGGAGCCAAGAGATACCTGGGGTTTGTAAGGGAACTATAGAAATGTTTGCAGCTCCTTATCTGAACACTTCTGTCACTCGTGGAGTCTGGTCAGCCCTACTCTTGGTTTTGATGCATGACCTGCCTCCGGGTTAGACAGGTATGTCAATGACATGGCTGATTTTCAGCAGGAGTGTTAACAGTGCATTAGTAGATTTGAGGCAGTTCTTTTGTGGAAAGATTCTGTTCAATCTTTCTCCCTTAAAACAGAGAAGAAGGCTTTGTTCAGAACGTGGCGTGGTCATCCTGTTTGTGTTCTGGGACTAGAGAGTGCAACACATTTATTCTGTAGTGGGTGTGCTAAAAAAATGTTCAAAATATTTCTGCTTTGGTCTCTTTTGTCAGCTGCGAACATACAAAATAAATATGCTACCAAGCAGTTCTACCATAGTTATTCTGAATTGTGAGGATTAAAATTTCTGAGAAGCTGCTGGCAGTTTACAGTGCCTTGTGGCTTGTGTACGTTTTGGTTATTATTTTATCAAACATTTGAAAGCTCAGGGTGAAGCCAAGTAATACTTACTATTGCTGCATCTTTCTTGGACCTGACAGCCTGGTAAATGCCTGTGTTAAAAGCCGCCTTATTTCAAACCACTGCAGTGTCAGTAGTTTGAGTAAACATGGAGGAGACTCTAAGGGCTCAAGTTGCCAACTATGAATGTCAGAAGTTAAAAAGGGGCTTGGAGGAACCTGCTCGTTCACTTCCAAGATCTATAATAAAAATGACAGAAACTGCCGGTATTTTATCTGAAACTTCTGGTCACGCTTTCTGAAATAGTCACCACTTTAACCACTAGATGGGGAGTGGACTTAAGGCAAGTGGGTTTGGAAAGTTTTCCAACTGTTAAGCCCTCAGTTACATCACTTATCAGGCATTCATAGAAGCAGCTTCTTAAATTCTTTTTTTTTTTTTTTTTTTTTTGTACAATACACATAGCACTTTAATGTTGTCAGGATTTCCTTTCTGAACTGTCAAAATAGTATTCTTTTGAGATTTAGAATTGCTGAGTGCATGGTCTGCTCTGGGTATTTTCAAGGATACTAAAATTACAGTAGCTTGAAGTGTAATCATAACTGGGCTTAAGGCCTGTCGTCTCCTCAGTGAGAGTTCCCCGGCAAAAAAGCCCCTAATCACCAGCACTGCCTATGGGGCAGGTCCATAATAATTTTGTTGGGAAAGTTTTTTCTTTGAGCTCTTAAACAGAGCACCTCCATAGTTTTTCTTATCACTTGCATTGCAGTAAATCTGTGCACTGCTGCAACTCAGATGCTGGCAACCTTACCACAAAACGAAGAGCTCAGTTTTCCTCAAACTTCATGTGGGTACATATGGAATGAATGATAGTAATGCTGATTGGTTATTTACAAGAATGACCAGTGATATTTTGTTTATATGGTACCAGCTGATGTCATGCCACACCCAGAGCAGGAAAACAGGCAGGTGTACTATCTGGGCGTGAAAAAGTGCAGCATGCTGTCATGAAGCTGGAGTGCCATCCCAAACTTCTTTTTTTCCCCTCCCTACAAGCACGAACTCAATCTTCTTTCAAAATGAGCTGTCTGCCGTCTTTCAGAATTGTACAAGACTTAGAAGACTCATGATATCATTTCACAGCAAGCACATTACCTAGCGCTGATATTCCCACGTGTCCTAGAAAGGTGAAGAAGAGGCATGCAAATACACACTGCAATTCTCCATACTGTTATCTTTGCCTTGTTCACACGAGTTTTCATTGCGGTTCCTGGCTGCAGCCTGGAAGTCCTTGGCGTTGATTGTGCATCGAATAATACACTTCTGTACTGTTCAGGTGTGTTTTGTTCTTTGTGGACTGACAGTGATCCCAAGCACTGCTGGTTGAGGGGAAGTACCAGCAGTACTATCTCTCAGCACACTTTCAGGGATTTAATCTGCCGCGGACAGAAGCTTGATGGAACAGCTGTGCTTCACTCATAGCTAGAGAAAAATACAGCAGTTATTTTAAAACTGCTTAGATACTCTTCTGTAAGGAGAGGGTATTCCAGGAAACAACACAAAACTGTAGCTGAATTCAGATATTTATAACTTCAAGCACAATTTGATTGTGCATACTGGGTGGTGTCAATGCAGTGTCCAAATATAGGTCCTTTAAGCTTTTTTTTTTTGGTTCCAGCAGTGAAATATTGAGCCAATTTAAGTTGTTACAAGACCTGAATGTATATTGAAACTCATTTTGAGGTCAAGAATCACATGTGCTGCCACATAGCGTAGGACAGGTCTTAAAGCTTGCAGAAACATGTTCTGTGCTGTGGATATCTTCTTTCCTTCCTCCTTTTCGTTAGGTTTGCAGGATGGTTTTTGTCGCTTCATGTAAGTATTGCAAGGACTGTGTGGGTAAAAAGTCCTTTTGAATAAGAGAGATGGTGGCCTATCTGATGTATGGTTACATCCATATCACGTAGCTGCTTGGAGGAGAAATGTCAGCGTGTGGATTAGTGACATTAGAAGGGCACAGAAATTGTGATGGGTGCTTTTATAGGATCTGCTGCCTCTGCTGTGTTTGGAGACAAGGATTGTCTGTGATGGCCCTACATAATTAACTGATTGGAAAGGAGCAGCCTAGGAGGCAACAGTAAATCATATTGGAGTTGCAATATGTGTAGAAAGCAGAGGGTGGGAAAAGGTGTTAAGACAAAAAGTAAACAGAACTGATAGGAGAAATTTTCAGTGCATAGAAATAATCGTGGGCCCACTTGTTACTAGGTTGCTTGAGGGCATTCCACTTAGGTGGAATTATTGTTGCAATTAAACAGTAGTCCTTGGCATCAAGTATCTTCAGCTTTAAATGTCTTCCTTGGAGACAGTCCTGTTAATTGGAATATATTTTTTGCCTAGTTTTGTATTATTTATGCCATTGATTATAATGCAATTAAAAAAGGACTTAAAAAGAAAAATCTATGCAGTGATACCCAAAGAAATTTTTTTCTCTTCAGTCAGGCTCAGTTTCTTCTGCTGTAGCTGTGAAGCCGATGCAGTAACATGTAGTGATGTATGCATCCAGTCGTTTCTGTGCATCATAGAGAATTTACATATGAAATATGTATCTCATGCTACACATTTTTTTTTTCAGTAACACATAGAAGAATGGATTAACTTCTTGTTAGAAGTTTTTCCACCCCTTTAAAGAGTGCCACCTCTGTGGTGGTGGTTAAAATTATGATTCTTCGTGACTAAAAAGCAGTTGCAGTGAGGGCTGACCCATGTGAAATGTATGTTTTGAGCTAAAAAAAAATTACCATTGAAACGATGTTATATATACTGTCATCCTAAAGTTTTCAATTGCATCCAGGGCTCTGTCAAAATTTCAAAGCACATCAGCTGTCTTGAATGGAGACTGAACTTCTGTTCTTAGTTGTTCACTTTGCGGCAACATAGTGAGTGCCGTACTGTTTTATTACACCTCTATTAACATAGTATTGCTGAATTTTAACTCTTACTCATGCCTTCATAGTCATCAGCAATGACTGATTTTTCTTACTCTTGTCACTTAGTCTGTCTCTAAGCAAAAGACTAGAAATGGTGATAAAAGGTCCTAGTTCTCGGTCGTATAAGTCATGGTTGATATTAAGGTTTACATAAAGTAGTTTTAGGGACTATGCTGTCTGTACCCTGTGAAGTACGTACACCGAGTGTGCTAGCATGGTTCAAGAAGTCACCATCTGAAATGACGCGCTAAAGTGATTTTGAGCAGTACTGTTACATTGCAATGGGAAGTAGGACAGGTTGTGTTAAGCCGTCACAGGAGCTATTTTGGAAATTTATGGAATTTTTGGATCTTTACAAATCAGTTTAAGTATAGACAAAGGTAGCACAGAGTTACTAGTTCATGTTTTAGTATATGAACACTTGGAATTAAAGATTGTACAGCAAGTTATTTCTTCATGTATGCATACAGGATAATAAATAAAACCAAGGTAACTTTCTAACTGTCTTTCAGCTATGATATACAGGCTAATAAAGATTTGGGACAGCATTAACATGTTTGTATTTATGGTTTTACAGTTTGGGGAAATCTTTCGTTAGCATTGAGAAGGGTAGCTGTTGACAAGAACTAATTTAATTCCTTTTGTGGACCAAACCTTTTTAAAGTTTCTTGCATATGTTAAGGGGGTTGCTTTTGGGATTTCACAGTCACAGCAAATAGCCCTTCCAGCATAAAACACATAAGCAGTGTTCTTGCAAACAGTCAGCATGTATTTTGGATCTGGGTTTATTGAACCACAAGTCAATCATGCGACTGCCTTGTGCCTTAGTAAAAAGCCCTGCTGTAGAATTAAGTAAAAGCAGGATCTTGTGGAAAAACAGATGCTTTGCATAAACTGAATTTTTCTGTATAAATACAAAAGCAAAAATGTTATCTCACAATGTTTTTTGTTGTTTTTAGTTGGTTAACTGTTTTTAAAGCAGTGATAAATGCATATACCGTAACTGCTCAAACCCATCCTGAAGGACGAGAAGGAAAGCATTCGTTTGGAAGCCTTACAAGTGTTGGCATGTATTTCTAATGGTTTTTTTGACAGTAAGTTCTTTCCACTAGTGAAAACTTGAGAAACATTTTCAGTATCATTTTTTTTTTCCCCTCTAGTTGTTTTTACTCATTCAGTGTTTAAGAATTTATTTTTAATCATTTAATTTTAGATGGTTGTACTTTTGATATTATACTGCACCTACTCTAAGGAACAGCAAAGCTTAAAACCACTGGCTTGGTAGATTTCTTGAAGAAAATAGATGTTTGGGAGAAGCAAGTAGCCCAGAGAGTGGAGACAGAGGTAAAAGGTACCTACTTCTGAATAGGATAAAATCCATCTGCTAACTGATGTGACAAAAGAGAAAAGGTGTTGGAAGGAATACCTGGGTCAAAAACCATGAGGCTTGCAGAGAGCCTGTCTCAGGAAGATTTTTCATCTTAGTAAGCGACAGGGACATTTGGTTTGCCTGAGAGAAGAAATGTGAGGAGTCCCATTACAGATGGGTGATGTGGCGAAATCAGGTTTTTGAAAGGAAAATAAAACTGAAATTCTTTATGAAGTAGAAGCTGACCTGGGTAATTTCACAACTTCATGAAGAAGGGAAGCTTATTGCATTGCAGCTTGGACCACAAGAAGCTGGGTGAACATACTGGAGAAAAATTCCTCTGTTGTGCTTTTCCTGTAGATCTCTAAGTCCCTGCTCTTGGTTGCAATTGCTACTACTTTTCCTCTGGTAAGACAGGGTAGGGGGGAGAAGAGAAATAAGGAAGACTAAGATGAGGGTGAAAACCGTGGACTTAAAAAGAAACAGACCTGAGGAACTTAGGCTCTCCGTATTGCTTCAGGACATAGTGGATGCTGCTAAGTGCTGTTCCATTTCTGGAGACAGGAAGATACTAGGGGATGTGGTAAGTGTGTTTAATCAAAAAGACCGAGGAAGAAGCCCTGTGACTTTACAGGGTCTTGATTCTGGGGAGCAGACATTAGGGAAAAAAAAAAAGGAGGAATGGTAAGCAGCATCTCCTAAGATGGAACTGAAAGAAAACTGCAGTGTGTACCCAATATATGTGTGCCAGGGTCTCCCTCGTCCTGCAGAACACGCATTTCTGGGGCAGTGGGCTGCTGCTGGAGAATTCTTGACTTGACGATCAGATGAAAAAAAAATCTGAACATGGCATTCCTTATGTTTTATATAGGAGAGAGTTTATAGCTTCTTAACTAGGAGAACAGAACTGCATTTGCGGGGTGCAGGTTGTTTTGGGAGAGCAGAGGAACCTAGGGCACTCGGTATTAGTTGGGCTGTGCAATGGACTGATTCTGGGTACAGCATTTTGACACAAGGAGCAAGTTTATCAAAACTAGCTCTGAAAGAAGGAAATAGTGTGGGTTATGGCTAAGGGAGTTCTTGGGAAACATAAATTTACAATGGCTGTTAAGTGGAATGCAAGTGGCTTTTCTATCATTAAACTTATTAGTGTGTTCTGTAGGTTGTTTTTGTCAGCATTATCATCAGTGTTATGGCAATACGTCAGATCCTGTTTAAAAAAAAAAAAAAAGGCTGCCTTGTTATAAGTGCTTTATAATCACAGGAGGTCCCACTTCCAAAAGAGCTTAGAACTTAGAACAGAACTTAGAACAGAAGAACAGAAACATGCTGCAGAAGGAAGGTACACAAACACAGAGCGCTGCAATGGCATTGTATTTCATAGAGCTTTTGGGGAACAGAGGAAATGAGGAAATAGAAAAAAAAGGAAAGGGCAGTGGTGGGAGAGAAGACGTAATAGCAAGGAGAGAAGGGGTGGAGTACAGAGTAGGTGAGAGATTGAGAGCTGGGGAAAGGGATTGAATCAGTAACTAATCAGTCAACATTAATACTTTAGGAGTGATGAGAGTGTTAATGTGGTTTCCAAGTGACATGATGTAGGTGGTTTTCACAAGCAAACATAAGTGTTCATTGTAAATGTATAAACTGAATTTTTCTTAAAGATCACAGATCTTTTCCTCCACCCACACTGTTCTTACACTTCTTGATTTCATGCTTTCTATTTGCTATAAAATGTATTTATCTTTTTACCCGCAGTCATAAGATTCAAGTTTGGGAGAAAAAAAAGCATGATCGGTGAAAGCAAAAGATCACATTCCCCGTAAACCTGGTCATATCAAGTGTAAAATTGTGTTCTCCCACATACAGCTTGGAGAACTTCTGTCAGTTGCCTATAGGCATTAAGCTTGTCCCTCAGGACCCTGGCTGCTCAACATATGTTCATACAAGATGATGATACACTTCCCTCTCTCAAGCAGAGGGGAAAGTGACTTAGTCTAAGGCAATCAAACTAGAAAAAAAAATTACAAGCCTTGTTTGTGTGCATCCTACTCATCTGTCCTCCCTCTCGATGCAGCCAAGGAACATATCCCACAACCACCCACTATACTCACCTCTCCGTGCTCTTTGCATGGCTTGAGAATTCCCTTGTCTTCTCCTTGTCTGCCCTTGTCGACCCGTATCTGTCCTCCTAATACCGATTCTAGATCTGTGCCCTCACCTTCTGTGCTAGTCTGTGCCAAGGAGATGCGTGGGGTGGAAGCTATTATGTAATGAGAACATAATGTAATTAGCATCTATAAGGATCTGAATTAAAGAAGATGCAGTGTTAAGAAACTGCAGTGGAAGTATACTGAGTCCTTGAAGCAAAGTTAAACTTGAAGGGGTAACTCTTGCTGTGGGAATTCCGAACTTGGTTGTTACAGTGAAAGCTCAGGGAATTTGTGAGTAGCTGGTTTGCTACTCTGTCAAGTAAAACGTTACAGCTTATAGGATATAGGAGTGTGTCAGTTCTGTCTGGTGGTCGGTTCTTCCTCAGTCACCCATCAATTTCTTGGGTCAATTTCATCAAATTTGACAGAGTAGGAGAACTCAAACATAGTTGGGGGAATTGGGTCTCTTTAGTCTGGAAAAGAGACAGCTGAGGGGGAGACCTTATCGACACTTATAAATACTGACAGGGTGGGTGTCAGGAGGATGGGGCCAGGCTCTTTTCAGTGGTGCCCAGGGACAGGACAAGAGGGAACGGGCACAAACTTGAGCACAGAAAGTTCCACCTAAACCTGAGGAGGAACTCCTTTCCCTTGAGGGTGGCAGAGCCCTGGCCCAGGCTGCCCAGGGGGGGGGTGGAGTCTCCGTCTCTGGAGACATCCCAAACCCGCCTGGAGGCGTTCCTGTGCCCCCTGCTCTGGGTGACCCTGCTCTGGCAGGTGGTTGGACTAGATGATCTCCAGAGGGCCCTTCCAACCCTATGATTCTGTGATAAGTTGCTTCACTTGCTAGAGGAAAAGCTGTGTTGAGAATAGTTGATCTGCTTGGCCTGTTTGTTAGTCAACGTGTGTGTTGGTGGTTTTGCCCAACATGTGCAGTTGTGTTGAAACCTGCAAAAGAAGATGCTGCCTCGTTAGTAAAGTCATGTGGGTGTCATGTCCCAGGGTTGGGGCAACTCAGATTTTTGGAATTCCCATGTCAGAATTGAGGTGAAAGGACACCAAAGGAGTCCAAACAACAATTAACATTTATTAACCAAACTAACCTTGCTTGAAGTATAAGTAAACTTAGGAGTGTGAGCCTTGCATAGTGTCATTAAGCCACCATTTGAAAAACTGAGGTAGGCAGAGAGAGAGAGAGAACAGAAAAGGAGAGAGGGAAGGAGGGAGGACCACTGGAAAAGGCATGTATAAGAAGCGGAGATGTACGTCCAGAAGAAATCAGACTTCATATATTCTGCATCACGTAGGATAAATTCTTGAAAACTAACACAGTTAAATACTTAAGCAAGCACCACATTAATTTTTAGCACAATGATTATATTCATGGTGTTGCAGCAAAGGTTGCAAACTTGTATTTTTACCCGATAAGCGAGAGGCAGGTATCTTTATAGTGCTTTATGATAGATTTTTTTGTTTCTGTCAAGCTTAACTGCAGCTCTGTGTAGTGCTGCACTGAACTTCATGGTGGTCATGTGAATGTGAAAAGCTGGGGGGGAGTGTGTTAATGATTAAATGGATTATTTTTTTCTAAAGTATTGCTTGGGAAGATCCATATTTTATCATCCAAGCTTGTCATTGCTTCCATAAGGAAACGTGGTCTGTGATGTGGTCAAGTTCTCTAATACCATAAGTATTAGCTTTCTTAAATAAAATGTTTAAGCAATCATTTTATTAAAAAAAAAAAAAAAAAACAACAGCAAAAAATAGCCCCAAAACCAAACACACACTTGGTGGTGGTTCTTTAGTACTTTTAGGATTTTTGTTCAGACTTCTCGTGGTTACCTTCAAAAGCTGTTAGGTGACTATGCTCACTTTTTAAAGTTGTTTTTAAAGAGGAGGCATATTTTACAGCTTATTAAAATATTATTTGTGTGTGATGTGGAAACAAGTTCAAAGTCTGACACAACTGCTCTTTGATAGCAGGAATGGAGGGGGGAGATGGATCATTTACACCCCTCATTGCCAGTTTTGGCATGATTCTTTTTGCCAAGCCAGCTGATACACTATATTTGGAAATGTGGCTGTGTTGTGTGTTACCAAGCTTATTCATCATTGCTGTCAGCATACTCTCTCTTTGCAGAATGCTTTCAGGAATTTTCAACAACCTTCATTTGAAAGGAAACATGGCATAGTACTTAAAAAATATTCACCAGAAGACAAACAGAAAAGCAGACTTGCAAAAAAAAAAAAAAATCCAAAACCACTTCTTCAGATATTTATGAAGTCTGCAGTTCATCTCTGTCCTGAAGGATTTTTTTGTTTTATTTTTCTCCACATGTCATGCAGCTATATTTTATATTGCTGCTTCTGTTGTCACGCATGTACTGGCAAACAGCCTGTCCTTTCCTTGCTGTGCTGAGAAGCACACTTCTACTTTGTTTCTTTCTAAACAATTGTTTTAGTCACTTGCAAAAAAAAAAAAAAAAGATGCTTCATATCTGAAGTTTTATTTCAAATTAAAAAGCACTTTTTTTCCTGAAGTTACAAATCTTTTTGGGGGTTCAGGGATTTCAGTAGAATTGAAATCTAACTCCAAAATCTGTTTCATGAACTGGAATTTTATTAATGTAATTTTAATTACAAAAAGTTTCACAAAGGACCCACGCTTACTTTCTGCATTATTGGGTCTTATGTTATCAGTATTACTTCCCATTTGCTGTTAAATATGACAGAGAACGTTGCTCCATTAAACTGCTTTTTGCCAAGTGTGAAATTGGATTATATGTTGTGTGTTAGTTTTCAGAAATTTTGAGAAAAGTTTCATAATCTATGTTATATGAAATATATTGTGTGATTTATTTTTTTTAATATGCGGCTGCTCCACTAGATTGGTATTTGGAATATGTTTTCTGGCCAACCACGTATAGCAGTAATTCCTTTCAAATTATGGCTTTTCCTGAACAATACATCTGTCAAATGCATTAGATTTTTAATAGTTATGGCTGTTTTGTGTAACTGAGCAGTGAATGCAGATAAGTAATGTAGGAAGTGGAGAACTAATTTTTTGATTCGGAATTAGATTTTAAAAAAAGTACAGTTTTGATTAAGATAGGTTGATTTCTTAAAAGGAAATACTTCCAAACAAGATATCCTAAGATATCAGTCTGCTGGGTTTGCTTTTTTTGTGGGAGAGAGACTCGCTGATTTAATCATGCATGCAGAATATTTTCTCTATAGAAATTCTGATGACGAAGAAACAACAGTTTAGACAAGACGCACGCATCAAAGGAGAGAGGGAAGATACAGAGCTCATTTCACATTCCTATACGGGTAGCATCCTACTGAAATAATGCATTTCTGATTACAGTGACATCAATCTAGTGAGTTGTGTTCACTGAACTTGTTTTTCCTGTGATAATCTTTGCTGCATGTTATCTGAGCAGTAGGAGCTGGGAAGTCTTGAATTTCTTACTTGCATAGAGCAGATTTCAGCTAGAGATTATTTTTTTGCCTCTAAACCAATATTCACCTACAATAATAGTGCAAATATTTAGTGTTCAAATTTTTATTTTTGTTATATCTGTGAAGCTGAAGTTTGCATACTCTAAAATCAGCTTTATCTTTAGACATAACTCTTGGCAATGCTTTCACTGTGAAAAATGGGTTCTCACTATTAACATGTTTCATACGGGGAAAAATTCAAAATGTAGTGCTAACCGTCTACCGTATTAGTACAGCTTCACGTATTGGTGTGTCATTGTTCTGATTGCATGGTGGCACTTCTCATGCACAGTTGTCTTTGGATATTTTTTCCTCGTAAAATGTACCAATAGATGTTTATATTCCAAGCCGATTCTTCCTCTAAATAGAACTTAAAAGGCAAAAACCCCAAGCCCACTGTATATTAGTAGTTGCATATACAGAACACTTACTTACACTGCTTTTCCTCAGTTTATTGGTTGATAAACAAACTTTGTTCTCAGAAATGAGAAACCAAAATCCTTCAAAATAATTTGAGTTGTTCAGCCTATTTATCTTAATTTTTATGAGCATCTTGATTCATATAAACTATATGTCATCGCAATTTGTAACTTGTAACATAGAATACACGGTGTGAGTGCTCTAATTTTCTGATGATTCTAAAGTTGCAGGGGATTGTGCTTAGAGGGAATGTAGAAAACCATTAGTGTGAATCAGCACAGAACTGTATTGTTCTTGGCCTGAAGATTTTGGACTCTGTCCCCAAACCTGCTGTTGGTTCCATTACAGATATGACTTCATTTGTCTTAAGAGCAGAAGGGTCTAAAATAAATGTGACGGGATGGCACGTGCGAGGGGGGAGCACTCAAATGAATACATGAAATTAATAAAGATGTTGTGAAGGTGGTCTTGTGTACAACAGCTCCGTTTATCTTCTTACAATTATGAGAGCATTACTGGAGGGGGGGAGTTGCCTGTGCAACCCCTCCCCTAGAAGCCTCTTCAGCTGTCCCACTGCATGGGAGAAATTCCCTAGATATTTCACACCCTGCTACGCCGCCCTTCCGGTAGGTGTTGTATGATTTAAGTCTTCCATGAGAACAAAGGGCTCTGAATGTTGTAAAACCAGCCTAGGACGATGTTCTATTTATTGTGATAACTGAAAATAAGTTTTCCTTAACTCGTTGTATTGAACCACAAGAAGCTACTGCAAAGATATACATATGATATTTTGATTTTATTTTGAAATGGAGTACTTAATTTTCTATTCATTATGAGTTGCTATTTTAGGGCAGTTAGAAATACTAATTCAGCTAATGTCTGCATTGCAGTTGATGAGGTAAAATAACCTGGGTTTTATATAGCATAGATACTTTGGTATCCATAATAGTTGCTCATAACTAATTGTATAGTTGTTCATAACTAGTTGTAAGTGATCAGAATGATTTTTTTTTTCCTCTGCAAGATTTCTAGTTTCTAATTACCTTGAGGTAATTAATGTGCAACTACATGAAATATTGCTTCTGATTGCACTGAATGTTTGTCGTATATTGAGGCCATACAAATAATACTTGCATTTATATACGTAGCAAAACCAACTCCTCATCCTCTTTTTTTTTTTTTTGTGACTAATAAGGGAAGATCTTGTCCGTTCATCATTATTGTATTTTGTTTCATAGCAATTGGTGACAGTGTGCTTCTTAATCTGTTTTAGTTGGAAGATGGGGAAGAAGAGCCGAGTAAAAACTCAGAAGTCGGGTACAGGAGCCACAGCAACAGTATCTCCAAAGGAAATGTTGAATCTGATTAGTGAGTTATTGCAAAGTAAGTGTCATTTTTCCTGCCTCTCTGGGAGAAGGAATGGTGTGCAGGCTACTCAAAAATGTTCTCTTGTTGAAGCCAGTAAATTCTATTAATTTCCTGTACGTGGCCAGGCTTGCTATTTCAGCCTGCTTAACATCATATAGTATGTATGTCATAGCGTCTATCTCTGATAGTATATACCACTATTGGTTTATTTAATTGTGTATGTACTGGACATACAATATTTCTGGCAGCTTCTGGCTTTACATCTCAATAGGAGCATAAATACTGTGTGATATGAGATTAAAAAAAACTACTATAGATAACTTGACATTCAAACTTTACAAACAAATGTAAAAAATGTTTTTCTTTAAGCCTCAAGAATTGTATATTTCTGTTTATCATTTGAACATACTTTGAAGAGATATTAGAGAAATTACATGTGGAAAGCAGCAATACAACTCAGTTCGCCTGCACTGATACTTTTGTTACTTAAGTAATTTTTTTTGTTGCTGTTTGGAAACTTTTTGTAGTGCTTAATTTTTGTGTAAGGACCAAAGGTTGTATCACTTTTTGAGGAACTTGGAACTCAGCCATTATTTCTAGTAAATATGAAAAGCATAGGATAATTTCATATGCCAATGCTAAAATACCGTTCACTCTTTGTACTGTCATGACTAAGTGTGCTGAGCTACGCTTTTTTTTGAAACAAAGTCCAGATTTTCATATCCTGAACACATCTGAATGTTGCCTTAGAAAACTAGAATTTTTCTTTAGCGTTGCTCACAAAGAGGAGACAAGGAGTTGGCAGAGCTGTTTGATGCTTATGCTACAATTGGCCTCTGCTTTGCTACCAAAAATAAAACGTAGATCTCATTTTCTAAGCAAAGACAAGTATCAGCTGTTCTCTTTGTCAAGCTTCCATATTTTATTCAACACAAAAAATTTTCAAATCAGTTGAACAAGGTAATCTTCAGCTGTCCACTTGGATTTATATGGCTTAGATCAAGAAATCCACACGCTGGCATTTAGCATATTGTCAGAGACACTGCGGATATAATCTAAAGCTAAAGCTTGGCTAAATGTTCCTTTGCTTGTCCTTCCCGTGCGCATGCTTCTATGAAGACCGTATTGACTAGGCAGGTCAAATGTATGTACCAGCAAATTCCTGAATTACTTAAGGTGAGGTCTGTGCTATTATCTGCTTTCATTACAGCAAGAACGGTGGCGAGCAGGCTAATGTAAACAGAAATGTAAACAGAGTGTTCTGCTTGGATTATTGAAAACATGGTCTGGTTATTTGTCTTTTTTTCTTCCTAGCTTTTTTAAACATTTGATGTTTATTAAATCTGAAAGAATATGTAAAAAAAAAAAAAGAAAAGAACTTGAAACAAGTTATACTGTGGAAATTTTAAAAGTATCTACTAATTACATGTCAAGGAATGGGATGTTTATAACAGTGGAGATTATAGCGGTTTCCCGTGTAAACATGTTAGGACAAGTAGTACTAAGGTTCAGTTAAAGTTGCCGTGAAACCATGCCATTTTCTCTGATGTTAAAATTTCTATATATACACACTTTATTAAAGAAAACATTTTAATTTGACATTTTTATTTCCAGAATGCAGCAGTCCTACCCCAGGTCCTGGTAAGGAATGGGAAGAATATGTACAGATTCGTTCACTTGTTGAGAAAATTCGCAAAAAGCAAAAAGGTAAATGTGAAAGACTGTGAGATAAGGGTGGCTCAGAGTATTGATTTGCCTGAAGAATTGTCTGTTGACAGCTAAAAGGAATATTTTCTTTGTTATTGATATATAACTATCATGCAATCATATTATTTTGGGATAAAAATCTTACTTCTTTGACATGCAGTTGTTTATTACACTTGCAAGTGCTTCTGAAATATTCTAGTGGGCATGACTACTGGCATTAACCATGTTAATACTTACAGTTCTGAGTCAGTGTCACAGATGGGTGATCTTGTGATCATTCTGATTAAGTCGAAAAGAGAGCTTGAGATTGTGATAAGATGACGATCTGAAGCACTATGAGCAAAAATCTTTTGAGAATAAAGGCCTTTTGGATTCCTGATGGCGTAGTCTGACCCTCTGCCACTATAAGTCTGAACATTTTGAATTTAATTTTCTAACTGCGTTATTTTAACCTGAACACTTTACTGGATACAGAAACAGTGTCTGCAATTCAACATCATGACGTTATATTTTAAAAAATAAATGCACAAAATAAATACATCAGTTGTCTATCTTTTATTAATCAAGCACATATTTAAAATAAAGAAATGCACATAGTACCACAGTTACTGTAGAGTCTTATTGCCAATTTTCCTAAGTTTAAGGTATACTTATTTTTCAGATCAGAACAGTTTTTTTCTAGAATGTTCTGCAACAGCTTACCATTGTTAATACTTTATTTTCATAGTAGCTTTGTTTTTATTCGGAGGCATGTTCTAAAAAATACTTTTCTTGTAATTTTAGTAAAAGTAACCTTTTTTTATGACTGTTGTATTTTAATGTCAGACAAATAACAATTCTTTCTTTCCTGATATTTATATGGTGATGGTAAAAAAGCCAGACTGCATTTAAAATGGAGTTTGAGTGATGATGTACTTGACTGAGTGGTTCATGTCCAAACTTGAGGCTTGAAATGTCCTTTTCATACCTGTTTTTAATGATTTTGACTAACATATAAGAACCTTACTTCATGAAAGGGCTTATAAACCTCTGAACATCGGTTACTGGCAGAGGGCATGTGGAAGAATAAATGATAGTGTGAGTGACTGCATCCTGTAGCTTGCTAGAGGTGAACTCAAGTCATTGTTTTGCTGTCCTGTGACTTCTGTAAACGTATGGTACATGTCCTGGGTTTTACGATGTAATCCATATGTTATGGTAAGACATAATTCAGGCTAACGAGAACAGAGTTAGCTTTGGGGTTGGGCTATACACTATATCTTCTGTGCCAGAAAGATGGAAACATTCATGGGGAAAATGGCTGCTGGTGGAAGTGGTAGAATTAGTATAATAGTATTGTGTTAACAGAGCATATTTTTTTCCTTGAAAGATGCAAAACCTACTAACTTATAGCACTGTTGACATACACATGGCTTTTAATGTAACATTTTTACAGACACTGTGAGTATGAATACTATGGTGTCTTTCAAAGCTATTTTTTAATGGAACGTAGTAATTTATACTACACGATTTTCAAGCTTAATAAAAGCTTTAAACAATTAGAAAAGAAAGTATAAATTGCTTTGGGGAACTCTAAGACGTACAATTGAATATGTATTGCCTCAAGTGTCATTCTTTGTGCTTTTCTTGAATAGCATGCTGTGTTGCAGAATGTGAACTAAAATGATCTTGATTATAGAAAACTCTTAATTTGAAAACTAAGTATTTTTACTTTATAAAATTTTTCCTTGTTTAACTCATTAGCAACATTTTAAATAAAGCTAATTTTTCATTAAAGACTTTCATACGTATAGCTGTATATTGTTCAATATAGAAATAAATTGTTCCCCAATAGTGCTTGTAATTTAAAGGGTTTACTCTTCTCTTTAATTTGGAAAAATGTAGGAAGTATTGGACCACATCATGTATGAGGAACAGAGGTAGAATTTTAGAGATGCTTACAGAATGCTTCCAAATACAAGCTGGATGTTAAGAGCTTCCAGTAGGCCCTATACAGTAGTCAAGGTTGGAAATCAAAAGAGCAAAGTCCTGGACAGTATGAACACCTATCAAGTTTTGTAGAAGCTGTGAAACTAGTTTCACTAGATTTGTAAGGCCTTCACTCTGAATATATTCCGTAGAAAATAGTATATTCAAGGGAGTATGAAATAAAGGAGAAATGCCAGCTTTTAAAAAAATAACCAAACAAATGCCGAAACACCATGCACCGTATTGTCACTGCATTAAAAAAAAATACTTCATCAATAGCAAGTTTTTATACTGCATTGTCAAAGACTGTTCTTTTAGATGATATTTGCACTTTTGTGTTAACTGCAGATTTGATTGGTTCTGGGGCTTGAAATGCATGATTTGGAGAGGGGGGGAATATTTCAAATACACTAATGCTACTTTCACAAAATCCTTTTAATCTAAAGATATATTTGTCACCTGTGCTTAACTCAAATATTTTTGAACATCAGCAACTTGCTGATGATGTTTTGTCACTCATAAAATGGCCTGAGCATTCCAGGAGCGTTTGGACACTTTTAGCGTGTAAAAACTTGCAAAGTGTAAGAATTTGGACGAGCTCTGTGATGTCAGGAGGATGATCAGTCCTTAATTTTAGTAGATCAGTATGCTACAGGAAAAAGCTAACGGCCTTCTATGTGAGAGAAGGAGCTTGAGATCTGCTTATCATCATTTCCAGGGCTGAATTAATGAAATTGTAGCTCTCCTCTCAAATTCCTCCTTGT
>VXBO01008296.1:54840-72441 GCA_013400135.1 Rhinoptilus africanus | reverse complement strand
CAATTGCAAATAAGCGAGAGGAAAACCAACATGATTGAAAACGTTTTTTTACTCACATTATTTTATATTTCCTGAAGGAATATGATTATATATTCTTTGAAAACAGATTTAAACAAATAAAACACATAATTCAGGCTTTAAATGTGATGGAAGGTAACGTCACAATTGCCCTTTAATTCTTGGCATTAAACTCCCTTCAGAAAACCATGGGGATCATTACAGATACAATAACTCCAGGATGTGCCTTGTTAAGTAGGAAGCTTAATTGGCTCTGAGCAAGGAAGAACCTGGAGGGAGATGACATGAAAAAATATGAGGGATTCTTCAAGAAAATAGTCTCTTACTGCTCTCAGACAGAGATAGAGGGAAATGATTGCTTCTTCATCCTCTTGTCTCAATAAAGTACTTGGCTCTAAGGCCCCTGTTTCCTATGGCTTCTTTATATTCACTTTTTCTGATGATATTGTAAATGCGTGGGGTTTTTTTGAGGATATTTATAACTGAGAGATCATAGTTTTGAATCATAGAATATCTCTAGTTGGAAGGGACCTGTAAGGATTATCAAGTCCAATTCTCTGCTCTTTGTAGAGCTACCTGTAAATAAACTGTATGACTTAGAGCATCTTCCAGATGCTCCTCGTACTCTAACAGGCTTGATGACTTGACCGCTTCCCTGGGGAGACTGTTCCAGTAATTTTAGGTGATGAAGAAACCGTATATGCCCTAACAGAACTTCATTTTAAGTCCAGAGACACCTTATTTCCTACTTCCTTAAATATAAGTTCTCCTTTCAGGCACCGCATATTCGTTGTTATCCATTTGTCTGTCAAACCTAACAAACAAAGAAACAAACCAACCTCTTGGCTATGTCTACAGTTACAAAGAAGTCACATCTTAGTGTTCCCTTAAGTAATCTCCATAAATAAAGTGGTTTAGGTGTTTCATTGTAAAGATAATATTTAAGGATTTTAATTGTTCTTGGATTTGCTCTCTGAACTTTTCTCAGTTTTTTAGTGTCTTCTGCTAAGTGCAGAAACAATTCTCATTCCTCAACTCTGACCTACATTTTGTCTCCTTCAAGTGTTATTGTATATTTGACTCAGTGTACGCAGAAACAGTGATCATGATAAGCCCAAGTCAATGAATGAGTTTAAGAAAAGTTCAGCATTTCCTAACAACTTTCAGTAGCCCTAATTCAGAGTAAAAGGAGTCTCAGGGTGTTGAACATTTTAGAAAATCTAGCTCCTTTCTTCTTAAATATTAAATGTTTATAGGATATCAATAGTCTTACAGCTACATCAAATGCAAAAGCTACTGTAAGAACTGTTTCTTCATGTACTCTTACAAATCTTTCAGGAATTTAAGAGATTTCCCTGACTTATGCTGCTTTAAGTCTCTGGATAAAATATCAAATAAAATAGGAAGATACAGTTTATGAAAGATTGAGGAGGGTTATAAAATTTGATTTACTGTAAATAATTCATGATGCCCCTTTGCAGCACTGTAAAATCCTTTTTCACAGTTCCAGTTTTTGGTTATAAATAAACATGCAATGAATACAGAACAGGATTATTTCACACAAACAGCAACTTTTCTAACTGACTGTACATGTGTACCAGTGATATGTGTATATTAAGAGATGTAGCAAATATTACACTTGAATGTGTTAAAATTCAGCAACAACAAAGTTGGGAAGACACTGAAAATTATGCCATATCAAGTTTTGTGAAAGCTTATAATTGTGAATCAATTCCAGCATCTTCATTCTGAAAATTCTCAACTATTTTTCACATGACATGTATTAGCAAAATTTTTACTTTGTAAATTCACTTTTTGACTAACTAACAAACCATAATCTTTGCATATTTTTCCATAAAAAAAAGAGTTTATAAATAAGTGAGAAAAAATGTCAAAATTTTGTTGTTGATCTTCTAGACAGTTAGCTACTGAAAAGTCACAAAATTATTGTAAATATTCAGAAATAATGTCCTGCTTTTAGAAGACACTTACCATATTTTTACATCATGTGCCATTTTTTGCAAATTAACAATTATGGACTTTTGTAACATAAAAATCTAATGTTCATAAGAATAATGTAACAAAGCAGAGAAAATAAATCTACTAGTTGGAATTTCACGGATGCAAATTTATAGCATAACCTTTACACAAATAATGATAGAGACTGGCTCATGCTTCTGGAAAGGTGAAGCATAAAGGAGAACCTTGAGTAGAATCAAGCAAGCAAGAAATGTCACCTCAGATTTAAGTAATTGCAGTTAATATTAGAGGAAAATACTGTGACAAGTAGCACTCTTCATGTACAGGAAAGTTAAATGCAAAAAAGGAGAGTATGGACTCTTGTTCATACGTAGGGAGAGATTAAGCATAGGACCATAAAAGGCCATCCAGTCTTAGAGCATCTGACCCTAGTCTTTGTTGCTGGAGGAAAAGAGCAGGAACACATTTTGCATGAAAAAGTGAAGTACCAAGCTGAAGTGTGAGAAAAGCAGAATTTGTCTGAGAAAAAGAATTTTTCCTGTTACTTGTGACTCACTTCTTCTATTTCCAAAAGAAATAAAAAGAAAAAGAGAAAAGAAAAAGAAAATATTATCTTTCTCCTCTTCATTTATCCACTAAAATTAGATAAAAAGAATGAAATATGAAAAACGTATGAACAATGTAAAAAAACCTTAACAATTTAAAGACATATTAGAATACTAGAAAAAGGAAATTCTTGATGTACTGCTAAAAATATGACTGCTAGCTCCACTGCCTTTTGTGGCCTTAATATCTGATGCTATTTCTCCCTTACAGGAATGTTATGAACGAACAGGGATCACATAGGGGAATATATGCTCAATAAAAATTGGAGTAGAGGAGATTAGTGAACATGTGATAAGATTAGAGTAGTGGGAAAAAAAAAACCACTAGAAATGTGAGAAGGGGCTTTTAAATCCCTTGGCTTGGGAGGGGTATATGAAAAATGCAGATGTAAAAAATATATTGCAACATCACAATATATACTATATATATTAATAAGTGTGCATGCATGTACAGTATGTATAGCAACAATATGAACTGGTGTATAAAAAAAAAAAAATAAAATTCTGCACTAAAATTCTGTTGCCAGTGCTTGAATTAAACTGTGTGTGAATCCCATTTTCCCTTTTCCTTAATCTTCAGGAAGCTGAGGGAAGTGAAGAATGATTTCCATTTTTTGAACATAGGTCCTCCTGGGAAATTTTTTAGTAATACACAATATTGCCATGGTCCAAGCACAAATTTTCAATATAGTATTTAAAATGCATATTCAAACAATGCCCATATACACTAAAACTGCCAGCTGAACCAGCACTGGAAGAAGTATCTAGACCAGTATGAGTACTGATGGAGAAATATTACTATGTACGCACTGCAGACCTTAAAGACATATATGTCTGCCAGAAATTTTGATTTTTCAGGCAAAACAGAGCATCACATATAAAAATCTATCAGGAGTGTAATATATAATTTTAGTTCTTACACAAGGATTTGTGACTGGAAAAAAAATAGTCTCATTTAGATTCAAAAGTATATATACTTCTTCCATTTATAACAGACATATTTTGCCACAATATTGCTTGTGTTATTTGAAAGGAAGTAGTATATATCTTGAAGAATCACGCTTTAGATCTTCAAGGAAAAAATCTATCTAAACAGGAATAAATTATGAAGCTGAGAAAATTTACAATTAAATTCACACCATCTTTCAAAATTACATTCTGGAGATAATAAGAAGACACTGCTTTACTTAACTGTTGCAAATGAATATAACAGAAGAGAGAACTGTTTACCCATATTTCCAGAAGTACAGTGATGTTACTTGAAATTATTTTGTATGTCCTTCAGTTAGTCTATGTCCTGTGATACTGCATCTTCCTGTTAAGCAACTACCAAATCTGTCAAAGAGAACGTGTTTAACTCGATATTCACTGAAGTAATATGAAAGATTGTTAGATGGGGTAAAGAAAAAAATTGAAATAAATTCACCTGTTTGCTCCACAGAGGCTCGTATGATAATACCTGGGTTAATCTAGAGAGGAGTATCCTGGCTATTGATTTTACTTTGTGTTCTGAGGTTTTTGGAAGGCTCCCAAAAGCAAGAAAGAATGAATTTAGGAACTTGAGGACAACCTTGATTTCTGCAGTTGGTAGATGTTTTGGGGTTTTTTTTTAAGATAATGTTAAAGAAAAAGGGGTAACTAAGAAGATAAAATGGAGAAAGGTGATAAGATTATAGATACATCCTCAAGTAGATGAATATACCACATGTCAGATTTACCTATAGAACCTATATAACTCCAGCTGATGTGTACAAAATCCTTTTCCCTTTTGGTCCACTTCTCCCCCTCATCAAAACCAAGCAAGCTGACTAAAAAAGCTTACTGCAGTTGTTAAATCTCAGACTACACTAAGGTAATAAAAAAGTAAAACACATGGTCAAATTTGAAAATGATCATCTGCAGGTGAAAGCTGGTATGCAGCTCAAGCCTTTGCTGCTTTGCAAGCATTCAAAATTCTGTCCAAAGCATGAAAAACATTAAAAGGTGGCATTTATATTTAATGATTGCTAATTTAGGCAGATGTTCGGAATCATCCTCTAGAGGATCATATCATACTCTGATATCTAAGTTGGGTGCCTGCTGTTTCAGTTATGATTTTTTTCAAAGTCTCAGCTATGTGCCAACAGTAGGAAAGCAGCTGATATGAATGAAAAATTAGGACACTGATTTGCTAAATTGTTTCAGAGTGCTTCCTTCACCTTACACTTCCCTAGATTCAGCTCTGCTGGAAGCAGTCTGTCTCAGAGCAGTGGTACACGATCTAATAGAGGTATTGTGGTAAAATCTAGCATACACCTGCAGCACTGAAGTCTTCATAAGGTAGAGAATTGGTGCTACCACCACTTGCCATTTGCACAAGAAACAGGAAACTTGTCTATCTCAGTCAAAGTCCAGTCTTTCCCTGAGAGAATACTATAGTGTCTACTTTACATGCATGCACAGGTATGTATACTGGGGTGGATGTTCTCCCTTTCCTGGCCATCACAATAACCCTCTCTCTCTGCAAGCCCTGCTGTAAACCCCCTACCCTGGGGCTCAGTGGCCGGAGCACTGAGGGTCCGAGGATCAATTCAGATGTAGTTCAGGAGAATAACGTTTGCTCCAACTTCTGACAAAATTGCAAAGCTCTGAAAGAAAGCTGTGGGAAAGAGTGCAGAAGGATAAGAAAGTTAAAATTATGGATAGGGATAGGACTATTGAAACAGAGACTGTCATTAGCCCAAGGACTGAAGACAGAGGAGCACCCATGTGAAAAAATACATCATCCTAAAGGAAAGGCAAAACAAAACAGGGATACTGGTTGGGGTCTAGCTGAATGTTTGCTATTAACAGAGATGGGGGAGGATGGCAACTCAACAGCACTAAGGAATCGTTTCAGGGAGCTGTGGGGGTCTCTTTCCTGACTGATGCCTGTCTGGACAAGAAATGGTTTCTGTGTATGCAGGGGTAGTGCACAAAGGAGTACTTGCCTCAGGGGAGGCAAGTTCACGAATTCTTAGCCTAATAGTCTACTGAACCTTAGCCATCTTTTTGCATGGTAGACACTTAATAATTGTTTTATTTTCTGTATGTTCTGCTAGAAGTCTCTTTGCACCTGGCTAATTATGCCCTGACAAACTGAACCAGCAGAGGGGCAGTAACATTTTGTGTAGCAAAAATATGTAAGATTTATGGGACTGAAGTAGAATATGAAAGACTGTAGTTTCTGGATCTTTTATTCCCTCTGTTTTAACCATCCCTCTTTATCATCAGAAGAAATTAAAAAAAAAAACAAAAAAACCCCAACAAAACAGCCTAAACAAATAAACAGAGATGACATTGGAGTAGGGACCAGCACCTTCTTCTCTCTTTTTCCCCTTTTTTTAGAGTTCTTTCCTGTCTAGAAATGTTTGTAGCTTCTAAATCAAAACCATTTGACAGTCTATCACAGAAGCCCTATATAATGCACAAGAAAGGTTCTGTTGCAAGAACAGAATAATCTGAGCTTTACACATCTGATCATGATCCCACATTCTTAAAGATCAAGTACATTGAGGTGACGTACAAAAGATACCTATTTCTAGACCTCATACAGAATGCAGGTTTATGTATTATTCTTTTTCTTTTTTTTTTTTTTTTCATAAGAAGAAGGGCTGAGTGAAGGTGAAATGACTTTTTTTCTCAGTATTTTTGACTTGTTTTCAAATATGATGCATTTCTGGTGCAAAAAGTGTCACATATAGTACAGTGAAGAAGTAACATGAAATTATGCAATTTCAATTTCAAGTAGACAGCTGAATGCAGAGTATTTTTCAAAAGTGTCATACAAAATGCATTTAAAATAGAATGCACTTTACGGAGGAATAATATGTTTTTATTGTCAAATTCAATCCTTGTGCCTGGAATTTATTAAGTTTTGTTGTTTCCAAGTGTAAAGCTTGAGATATTACGTACAAGTAATGTTCAGTTTCTTAGTAAAACGAGCAAAAAAGATTTCTGAAAATCCTAACTTTATATTTCTCATCATCAGAAAGTAAAGATAAGAATAAGAAATGCAAACTGATGAAAACATTCCAGAGTCATCAAAATCATAAGAAAGTTAATTAAAAAAAGTCCTTAAAATCTTGAGCATTTTGCTTAAAAATGGAAATCAAAAGAAACATAATTCCTACTTTAGACTTCTGTCAAATCACAATGATTTTTAGTTACAATATGCTGATATTATAATAATAATGCTGATTTTGAAGTTTATTTTCTTTCTAATTTTAATTACTAAATGAAAGAAATAATTTTAATATAGTAAAGTGACTCTTAAAGTAACATAATTAGATTAGATCTTAATCTGTAAAGTTTCAGGGTACCTGTGATTCATAGAAGAACCAGTATTTATCTTTCTGGTAAAATGGTCAAATGACTGGGAAAGAACTCTGTAGAGAAAGACCCAGGGGTCCTAGGGGACAATAAGCTGACCATACACCAGTGAAGGACCCTTGTGGCACAGAAGTCCACCAGCCTCCTGGGCTCCATTAGAACTGTTGCCAGTAAATCAAGGGAAGTGATCTTTCACCTCTGCTTAGAACTGATGAGGCCACACCTGGAATACCCCACCCAATTCTAGATTTGCCAGTCCAAGAGAGACATGGACATACTGGAGAGTCCAGAGTAGGGCCACAAAGACAATTCAGACACTGGAGTGTCTGACATATAGGAAGAGGCTCAGGGAACTGAGACTTTTAGCTGGAAAGTCAGCCCCAAGAGTTCATCCCAGAGGAGAGACGGCTCAGTAGGATCTTGTAAATGGGAGGGAATGAAGAAGATGAAATCAGACTCTTCTCAGTGACGCCCACTGACTGCACAAGAGGCAATGGGCACAAGTGAAAACACATGAAATTCCACCCAAACACAAGAAAACTATTTGGTTTTGGTTTTGTTATTTTTTTTTTCCCTGGTTTTTCTTTTACTGTGAGCATGATCAAACACTAGCACATGTTGTCCAGAGAGGCTGTGGAGTCTCCAGTCTTGGAGATACTCAAAATCTCATTGTACACTGTTCTGGAAAACCTACTATAGCTGACTCAGAGCTGGTTGGAATAGACAAACTCCAGAAGTCCCTTGCAACTTCAGTGATTTTGTGCTTTTCTGTGATTTTGTGAATGTTTTTTAGATGAATGCTGATCTTAAGAGAAATCAAACTTAAAAAAAAAAAACCCTCAAAACTTGTTACGTAAGAATCATCTAGTCATGTATAGTTGAATGCATTGTCTATTGCATTTTTTTAAAGGCTGTGATGTTACACAGTTTTTCCTTCTATTTTCATAATCCTTATTATAAAGCATTGTGTGTATTTTGTTTTCCCTTTAAATATTTTAAATGATGGTGGTGTTTCTTACTGCATTACAGGAAGAACTAAATGTGTGCTGCTGCCACATACCACACATTTGACTATAAATATCTGCCTTCTTTATATGAACGTGAAAGCCTTTACTTTCAAGATGAAGGTTTCCTTGTAAAATGTCGTTGGATTATTTATTTAGAATATTAAAGTATGCATGGTATATTCTTCTCATCAGTTCATTCCTCTAATCATTAAAGAAACAGAGGTACTGAATCTTGGTTTGGCCCAGAAGACAAGAAGAAAATTTTCCACCTAGCAGAAGTGTGGTATCCATCAATCTTGAGGGAATTTTCACAGAACTCCTTCAATGTAACAAGTGAGAAGCAAGTTCTCAAGGCAAATATTCTTAGAGTATGATTCTTGCCATGCTTATGTCTTTAATCTTGGAGACTAAGTGAAAAATTGATTCTTCAAATAAGCTTCTTCCTCAACCACTTTTTCAGTATTCAAGGCCTTGTAGCTCATTTGCACTGCAGATTCATATTTACATATGTACAGTATATATGATTCACTGTATGTTTAAGTTTAAACTACAGCATAGGCATACCACTATATCACTGTGAGAGCTGATAGCTTCCTCTGAACTGCAATTCAGTACTGGTTGATGAGCTAGTAACATAATACCAAAGCAGTAGATTCAAGCAAGAAATGCATTAGAGAGCACTCTAAGACAGATGGATGACCTTTTTGCTTAAAGCAACACCCATTTTTTTTTCCTGTTTCAAATGTCTGAACAGCTATGTCTTTATTTCTTTATATCAGCTAAATAGCTGTTTGTATTCAAATAGTATAGTGATCTGTGAGTAGGACTTTTTTCCCCAAAAGACTACAGAAGGTAATATTACCTTTATTTTCCTCTAAGGTGATGCCAATTTAGCCAGTAAGGCAAGATGAAATCTCAGAAATATCTATGATGAATTATGTAGCATATATTTTCCCTGCTCTCCCATGACCCTTAAATTCCATCAGAACCATCTCTTCATCATCTCACCTTTAGGTCCAACGTATTTTCCCATTTGAAGCACAAAATCTCTTTTGAGATAAAGAGATAGTATCATACGGCATGTGCCCCTGTAGGGCATATTTCACGCAATCTGTTCATGTATATTGCTTTTATATCCGTTCACAGAAGATACAGTACCTGTCTCTAAGACTATAGAATGATCACAGTCTATTGCATCCAGAGATGAATGACTGTAGAAATGCATGCATTCCATCAGTGATACGAGTTTTGGGATTGACTTGTAGATTTAGACAAGGATGGTAACTAACTCTGGGGGAAAAAAAAAACCAAACCAACAACCAAACCAAAAATAAACAAAAGAATAAAAATCAAGTTGACAAAACAACAAGCCAAGATGAAAGTTTTAAAATAGAAGGTGAAATGAAAGAAGTTGCTAACACCAGTTAACACCTTGGATATAGCTTCCTTCATCATAGAAAAACAGTGTTATGTAGAGAGGGTGAATCACCAGAAAGCAGGGTAATCTGTCTACTAGAATTTTAAATGAAAAGAGAATCACAGAACTAGCTGTCTGCTATGGAAAAACAAACAAACAAACAAACCTTCTCTCTCTTAGTCATTTTGAAAAATGTTTAGTCCACAAAGATATTTAGGAGCAGATAAAATAGAGGTTACATGAGGTAATGCAAATGCACAATGTAAGAAAGGTAATTTGTGACAAATTAGAGTAAAATTTTCCTGTGGGACAACTCTGAGATTTTAAATTGCTTTGGAAGAATCATTAGTCTATTCTGTTATCCAGAAGTCGTTAAGAGACATCAATCTGTAAATAAAGAAAAGAATCACATCTATATGTGTTCACATATATATGGGGGTTTTTGTATACAGCAAATCATTTCTGTGATAGTACGTACCATCTCCCTCTCCCCTTGTTAGAGCTTCCATCTTTCTAGGACATTCAAATGTGGCAACGCTTTGAACAAAATTCAAGGAGTGATGCAGGAAAGCCATGCAGCATTAGAAGAAATATAGACTGGTAAATAGAAGGTAAAAATAGAAGGTAAATAGACTGAAAGTTCTACGAGACCTTTAATTGCATTTTCTTGCTCCAAATAGCTCAGTCAGTTACAGACTGGCTTTAAAAACAATGGAAAGATGAGAAATATGCCTCAAAGTCTGGTGTCAACTTGAAACGAGAATAAATGAACTATTTCCTTTCTCCTTTCCCTTTGATTCTCACCTCTAGGCTAGATCAGCTGCAGATAAGTGCTTCAGTGCAGGTAATCTCTTAATTACTGTAATTAAACTAAGTCAAAAACGTTAACAGGCTAATAAATTCTTGTTAGCTTTAAAATAGAAAGGACAGGTCCCCTCTGCCTTTTAGTTCTTCAACAAATACAAAGTCTTACTTTGGTGATCAACATTTAAAAATAGAGAGGAAAAATCTATTGTCTATACTCGATTTAAAATTCACAGAGATACAGAATCATTGAAACCTCTGGAGTTTGTCTGGTCCAACCTACTCCTGCACAAAGCAAAACCAGCTAGAGCAGGTTTTCCAGGTCTCTGTAAAGTCAAGTTTGGAAGTTTGTAATATTTCCAAGGTTGGAAACTACACAGCCTCTCTGTGCAATCTGTGCCAGTAATGGATCATGCTCACAGTAACAGGGGAAAAAAAACCACCAAAACCTAACCAAAAAAACCCAAAAAACTATAAGAAGAGTATTAAAAAAAAAAGAGAGAGAAAAATGTGTTTTCTTCTGTTTCAGTGGAATTTCATGTGTTTACATTTATGCCCTGTTGTGTCCTGTCAGTGGGCACCACTGAGAAGAGTCTGGCTCCTTCTTCTTCATTCCCTCTGATCAGGTATTTATACACATTGATAAGATCCCCCTAAGCCTTCTCTTCTCTGGGCTCAACAGCCCCAGCTCTCTAAGCCTGTCTCCATGTGAGAGATGTTCCAATGTCTGAATTGTCTTTGCAGCCCTACTCTGGACTCTCTCCAATAAGTCCATGTCTCTCTTGGACTGAGGAGGAGCTCAAAACGGTACACAGTACTCCAGGTATGGACTCACCAGAAGTGAAAGATCACCTCCCTTGACTTACTGGCAGCACTTCTCCTAATGCAGCCCGGGAGGGTGGTGGACTTCTGTGCCATGCAATACAAAAAATCATTACAATGAAATTCAGGAAAACAGTGAGATCATATTTCAATATTAGATGAGATACAGGGTCATGGGTATGTTTTATTTGTCTTTTCGTATTGTTCCTAATGTTAGCTAATCAATTTCATATTTTAGTTCATTAAGATCTCAGGGGACATGTATTATTCTTTGTGACTGATTTTATCTTCTGCGGTTTTATTTTTTCTCTACTGTATGCTTTCTATGTAAAAGGATTTAAGATCTATTTAGAGAGATTAGGTTGGTGATTATAGAATTAACATAAGAGGTCACAAACAACTGTGGTTTCCATCAAAGCAAATACTGTATGGATACAAGAGAGAAAAAAACAAGAAATTATTCATTTGATTTTGTGAGAAAGCTGCTGTTTCTTTATCTATACAGGAGCTGTATATTTTTCATAACTATTTCAATAGTTTTTAAAATGTTCTCTTGGGCCTAAATCAATGACAAATCTGGAATTCCCATTGTCTTCCAAAATAACTGAGATCCAAACTGTGTAGAAATGAGAGATATATTTCACACTAGAAGTTCCTCTTAAAATTGACAATATAAAAAACATATCAACAGATGACTTTTAAGTCATTCAAATAAATCAAAGGGTAAACCAAAAGCTGACATCCAGCTCCCGTGTTATTTTCGTCTGTGGGTGTCTTTCACAGTGTCAGAGCTTCCATCACCCTTTTTGCACCATGACTGCAAAGAACAAATCAAGACTTGCAGAGAGAAACAAGGACAAAGCTTTCTGTTGATCTTTAATTGGTAGAAGACCTCTTGTGAAGCCAGGCATCTGACAAAAAGTACAGGCTGGTCATTCTATAGTTATAGTACATTCTGTCTAACCTGGATGCAGCAGGCAAAATTGCAGTATATAAATAAAACTGTTCATGGTGACACAATAGTGCATTAATTTTCCAGTAGAATATTTTCTGATATAATCCAATTTGCTAATTTACAAGCAATAGGATGACTACTTACCATAGTCATCCTATTAAGACTATTTTCATTGTCTGAGTTTAGGCTATTACAATGACAGTCACTAAATAAAAGCTGGAGTGAAGAAAAAGAGAGAAAAAAATGAGATGGGAAATATAACATGAAATGTTTGGAATTTCTGAGGTAGATGTTAGAATATTTCCTAATCAACTTCTTATGATAATCTAGTTCAACACCTAAGGTACTGAAATAACAATGATGAATAAGTAAAGATCAATTTAATGTGCATTCACAATTGATATTTGCTTCAGTTTTGCATTCTTGTCCATTTTTTTGTTCTCAGAGTACGAACATTGTTAAAGCAGTAATGTTGAAAGTAATGTATAATCACATACAGTGTTAAAGCTTTTCACTTGGGAAATATGCTTAAAACATCACAATTTGAATAAAATTCTTGGCAAGAAACTAAACTTATTCTGATTTTTTATCCTATCCTCATCTGGTAAAAAAACAACTAGCCCCATTTAGGTCTATGAAGATACTCAGTTTACACCAGGTAACCTCTCTGTATGTATCCAGAGTATTTGAAATATTTTACACACTAGTACAACTGTACTACTAAATTGTAATTAGATACTGATGTATGTCTACTTTCCTAAGTTTGAAGCTTAGCAATAATAACATAATGCTATTATACCATATGAAATTAGAAGATGAAATCACATAAAGCAAAAACAAAACCCTCTGGGGCACAATGTGCATGTACTTTAAGGTACTAAAATTGGATGTATTTTTAGGTACTAAAATATGAAATACTACAGAAAATCACTGCAATGCTTGATAGACACTCCTGAAGAGTAGTTCTTATTTGGCAGAAAAAGAGGGTAGTTCTACCGTAACTTAACCCATCAACAAAATTATAGAGCAAATCATGTATTCACTTTTAGCATGGGCTCTTATTTTATTCTATTATTTTATAGTAACAATGTCTCTTTTGGGAGCTCATCCTAAAGAAAAAGGAAGTAAGTCTGTATAACTGTAATACATGAGCCCCCTTGCCTCTTCCCACTGTTGTGGGGCGCTCATGAACTAAATAAAAAAACCCCCACACCTCATACAGACTTTGTTTTTCAACATCCTCTCTAAAAACACAGTAAGTTTCTTTCTATTCTTAATCTTTTTCAGGGATTTCACAGAACATGCATACTGTCTTCAGCTCTTTTACAGGCTTTAGCAGCCTGTCATCTGGTGCTGCAGAAGGCTGGCAACATGCAGCCTGCTTTATAAAAAAATAAAAGTAATTGGGAACATGCTCTGTGCAGTCAGTAGCTGTAAGGCTGTTAGGGTACCAATGTAAGTTATTACCTACCCTTGAAATATTACCCTTCCTCCTCAGAACTCCACAGTAAACAAAGAGTACTTTACACACCTTTCCTTTAATGTGAATCCTAGTTTAATGAGAAAAAACAAATGAGGCTGAACAAAAAGCTTTTTTTCTTTCTAGGTAGGAGTTGATGATATGTCACAGTTTTGCGTTTGTAATACTTAATTATCACAGTGTTTTGCCCTTCTCTGTAGATGTTGACAACACCAGGGATGTGATGTATTTCTAGAAGACAGGAGATCTAGTTGGAACCTGCAGAAAAGGAAGAATTTCAGAGACAATTAAAGGGACTGTTATGCCAAAGAAAAATCAAGGAAAAGGTCAAGGAACTGAGTAAGAAAATCTGATAACAATAGTGTCAGAGGGAAAGAAAACCCCACAACTTGTAACCATTTTCAGTGAAATAAATATAAGAAGTATCAAGAAACCTAGTTACGTGCAATTCACTTTCTGATGTCTTTTCTTCTATTATACAGGTAGACCAAAATGAAAACATGCATGTATGGTCTGTAATGTTTGCATATTGATCATTTGGTGTTTAATATGCTCATTTATAAATGCTTAATACAACTTTATTAAAAAAAAAAAAAAGCACCAAAGAAAACACCACCCAACATAATTAAAATACATTTAGTTGAACTTCATAAGACTGAGCTTCCAGGTATGAAGTTAAAAGGCAGGAACTCTCAAGTTCCTGGAAATTGTAGAATAATGCTAAAAAGCCTTCATTTCTTATGCATTTATTGCAGTTTTGCTTTGTATACAAAATATGTGTATAGAATACCATATCACAAGATAGAGAAGAAAACATTTCTTTGAAAATTTTAACAGAAAGGCTGACAGGTCAGCCACTAGTCAGGAGAAAAAGAAGTATTTCTAATTAGAGGTAATACTTCAATTCAGTCTAAAAATGGGATAACCTGGTTAGGTTAAAGCAATCCAAATGAACAGAGAGATATAAATCAAATTATGTTAATTAAAAGGCTTTAAAAATAATGATGTTTGCTAGGCATGGAGAATACTTAACACCTGATTCAAATGCAGATGATCTGAGTGCAGGACCTGCTACACTAGCCTATTGAGATCATCCTGCTACAGTAATAAACATACAGAAGAAATGTTCAGGAAAATAATAGGTAATAGATCTTCAAACCAAAGCAACAAATACATTATACTATATATTTTTAAATTGGAATACATAATGAAAATAATAGTTTTAGAATCATAGACTAATTTGTGTTGGAAGGGACCATTAAAAATCATCATGTCTAATTCCCCTGCAATGAGCAGGGACATCTTCAACTAGAGTAATTGTTTGTTTCCGTAGGATCTGTAAAGAAATAAGACAACCACATACACAGAACAATACAAATATGATAAAATAAAAAAAAATATAATTTTTTAACATGCCTTTCTACAGTTAAATGTCAGATACATTGTAAGTGAACATAATTCTACCTTGGTTTATCTCCAAAATATCTCCTGAAAAATCAATCAATATTGACTTCTAGTTATTACAGTTTGGAATGCTATAATGGTTGGTAAGGGGTTTTTTTTTTGTGGGTTTTTTTTGTTGTTGTTGCTGTTTTTTGTTGGTGGTTTTTTTTTTTTTTCATTTTACTTGGTTTTATTTTTACCTTCATTGCCGTTAAGGTACACTTACAATATTTTTGAAATATCTTCTTTTTTGTCAGTGGAAAGCAAAAAAGTTAGTGCTACACCAAGTAGTAATTACTGTGCTTCAGATACCCTTCCCTAACTTCGTAAGTACCAGTTCTGGCTGTCTCCAAGCTTTTATCCTGAAGAAATTGATATGCACCTATGTAACAGTAAAAAAGTAGAAATTACAAGGTTTTTTAGTTCCATCTAGTGGTAGGAAGTGGTATATATTTTAAAGCACCAAGCTGACCATAATAACGGTGATGAAAAAAAGGTTAACAAAAACAATATTAACAAAACTGCAGTAAAATATATAGGTTAGAAATAAAAAGTTGCAATAATAAAGAAGTCCACCACCTCTTTTATTAATTCACATATGAGAGAAAATAGGTTTTGATGTCTAAGACTGTAATTCTCTTACAGGTATGAAATAGCAGACATTTAAAAGCTTGGGAAGCAGCTATATTATCTGTTATAGTCATGCAGTATATTTACTCAAAATTTATTTTCTGATAGCAAGCAAATAAATAAAAAAAAAAATGAATCCTTCTTCCCTCTTCACTGGCCTTCAATCACAGTGAAGCTATTTTAGTTGATATTGTAATTCCATGTGATTTCACTGGAGAACATTCAGACTAGTCATAATTACAAAAGGCATATTAAACTGCAGTTTCTCGTTGTGCTTTATAAACAACCATATAGAATTTGCAGTGAATTATTTTTTTGTTTCCTGCAACATTTACCTGGGAAGAAGTATTTATTTTATCTACAAAGGCATTGTGTTATTAATAGTATTCACTGCTTTTGCCCTCTGAAATTAAAAGCAAACAGGTCAAGAAAAATGTTGTCCATTATGTTTGTTTCATGGCTCAGATAAGAACAATGTTGGGAGCATGTGACAACATCGATCATGAGAATAAGCATAGACATAAAGTGGTCATTTACTGACAGACTAAATTAAAAGCTGAGACTGCAATGGTCAAAAGCACAATATCCTTCAAGAACAATAGAACAACAGACTCTCCCTTGCTTGGGTGATGTGACAAATCCACAAATTCATCCATTTTCTGTCTGTCTTGCTGAACTAACTTCCCCTCCCAAAAATAAATCATTAAGTCATGAAACAAATCATGATAGCAAATAGCTTCACAGATGTGATTTTGACAAACAGTAACAGCAACAAAAAAGATAGTTGAGTCATAGACTTTAATACCAGTTGAGACCCCAGCTTCAAAAGCTCTCTTCACCTAGCAGTTCCTTTCTTTTTCATAAGTATCAGTGTAGAGATGAACTCTTTCAAAGATAAGAAGTCACCTGCAGAAAAAAACACTCTGGAAAAAAAAAAAAATACAGACATGGACATTCTGCAAAGAGTCCAGAAAAGGGGCACAAAGATGATGAAGGGTCTGGAGCATCTCTCCTATAAGGAAAGGCTGAGAGAGATGGGACTGTTCAGCTTGGAGAACAAATGTCTCAGGGGTATTTTATTAATATATTTAAATTCCTGAAGGGAGGCTGCAAAGAGGACAGAGCCAGGCTCTTCCTAGTGGTGCCCAGTGATGGGGGCAGAAGCAATGGACACAAACTGAAACACAAGAAGCTCCATCTGAATTTTTTACTGTGAGGATGACTGAGCACTGGAACAGGTTTCCCAGAGACATTGTGGAGTCTCCTTCCTTGGAGATGTTCATAAGCTGTCTGGTCATGGTTCTGGGTAACTAGCTATAGGTGGCCCTGTTTAAGAAGGAGTGTTGGACCAAGTGGTGACATTTAGAGGTCCCTTCCAGCCTCAATCATTATGTGATTCTCTGAAAATCAGCTTCTGGTCATTGCCTTATTTAAAAATTCAACCTGTAAAAAACATTTGAGGTGGAAAACTGATTGAGAATAAAACTCTGCTATTAGCATCATTGTTTCATTTCTATTTTCTGTTCTCTAGGCTTATGTTCTGTGAAACATAAATTTCAGAATACAGCACCTAAAAACAATGGTAAAAAGTGATCATCTCAAAAAAGTTTTGCATGAGGAACTTTCATCAATACTCAGAATTATTATTTTGTAGAAATCATGAAGAATGTTGGGAAGCTGCTCAGCGATAACAGTAAATAAAATGGTGTATCTGGAAGTCACATATCACTTTATGTGGGACTTCAGAAGCAGAAGTCTATGAAATATGTGTAGTAGTAAACAAGAAATCAAGTCTAATGCATGCAATATTTCACTCTACTTAGGAAATTAAAAGCTGAATTCTACACCAGCTGTCATTTTCAAGTGAATTTTGAGTGCATCTCAAATATTCTATGCTGTATTCCTAATACTCTGTGCTGAAGTTACTAGTGCAGTATAGGTATACCATGGGAAAAATGAATTAGAACTGTTTCAGCTGAAAGTTGTTATATACTTTGCAACAGAGAGATGAACCTCCATATTCCCATTTTCAGAACCTTTTTGCTTTCCCTTTATGATTACTTAGTATCTGCTAATCATAATCTAAAATA
>VXBO01008296.1:35269-54815 GCA_013400135.1 Rhinoptilus africanus | reverse complement strand
TTTTTTTTTTTTTTTTGTTTTTTTTTTTTTTTTTTTTTTTTTTTTTTTTTTTGTTCGTTTAAGACAATTGAACAGATCACCTTATCTTCTTTTAGAAATTTCACTGTCTTGGCATGTTGTTCAAAATGGTCTGTAATCAGATTGATTTTCATAGTAAAAAAGTAAAACTCTAGACAAATATCAGAAAGCTCTTTCAAGTTCTTCTAGTACATGACTAGCTACATAGTAATAGATAATCTTATAACCAAATGCCAAACAGCAATTATTAAAGTGCCTGAAATTTGTAACAGTCATCCAGTCCATCTGCCTGTTACCAAATCAGCAACATCATTGCGCATGACAGAACTGAACTTCATATTAGTTTAATATATTCCATTCAGTATTCAGTGTCTTTGTCTACCTGGTATTAGCAAGTACTGGAAGTTTTTGTCATTAAAAACCATTCCATTGGTTAATAGACCTGATTGCAACAGAAGATCTCCTTAAAATTGTTCTTTTTTTTTTCTTTTCTTAATTCCACTCTATTTCTTTAAGACATAATTTATTTTATTATGGAATATTATTCTTAATTTTTTGATGGTAATGTTATAAAACCATCTAAATATTTTAACTATGCCCTCTTATTTTTTGTTTCATGAAACAATTGTATACATAATTAGTTTTACTGTGATTATTTAATCTTTCAAGATTCAACTCATCTAGCCTTCTGAAAACTTTTTCAGTTATTCTATAAATTCTTTACAGTTTGCCTTTTTTTTCCTCTGATAGTGAGAGCTTCAGGCATTAATAAAATAAACCTAAATTATTTATTGAGTTGCAGTTTGGTTTACTACCTCTTGTTCCCAGTAGTTCAGGACATAACACAGATTGTCTCAGGTCTGTAGCTACAAACTCTCCAGAGGTACCTGAGTGTATCTAGATAAATGGGCTCGGATAGTTATGCGTTTGTTCTGTCTGTGTTTTGATCAGGCTTGATAACAGCAAACACCAGAAAGGAAATGATGCAGCCATGTAAGATCTATGCAGGCCTGGGCCAATAAATCCTCTGAGATTGTTTCCTGGACACTGGAACCATTTTGTTGTGATCCTTCAGCCATTTTGGATAGACATTTAAATTCATAATTGCAAATGTTTGAAAGTCAACATCAAACCCAATATCTGAGGGGTCCATTCCGTTACCCTTTCTCAGGTTGCAAAAATATTTGTGAAGCACTGCTGTTTGCCAATAGGTAAGACTGAAAGATGCACTGAAAATGTTTATGTCTATGTGTGTGTATGCGTATGTCTATGTGTATGTGTATACATAGTTGCATGGTCATTATCTATACTTAGGGACAGAATGTAGCATTAAGAGAATGAATGAAAGAACAGATCTGATACAGTTCAGAAACTGTGTTGCTGAATACATGCATTGAACAGACCTGGGCATGTAATGCTGTTGTTGGCTCTATAAGCCTTATTAAGTTTTTCTCAAGCTGCTTAGATGTTTCCAGCTTTCTTTGCAGCTGTTGACTTTGGGTCCTAAACTGTCAGTGACCTTCAAGAGCATTAGGATATCTTTCAGCATAGCTTTGGACATCCCTGCTATAAAAACTTAATTTTTTTTCAAAACTTTCTGGCCACATATGAGAGAGGGAATCAAGGTTTCCAATTGTAGCATTTAAACAAATGCTTTGTTAAATTTTAAATATATTTTTTGTTGTGTCTTCATCGTCTAGTTTTAAAGTTGAAATGCTTGACAAGGATATTATTTCACAATTCATAAACTTCAAATTATCCTCCAAAAGCCAGATTTTCAAAGATAGCTAAAGTCAATTTTTTTTTTTTTTCGCCTGAAAGAAGTGTTCATGTTTTCAGAGGAGTTCAGTGATCTGAGGCAGTTGATCGTTTTGTGGGACATGTACACTGAACATCAAGACACTTGGTTATTCACATAACTGCTTTGGTAGGGCCATAGTCTGTTAAATGCCCAGGCACCCAAATGAGAACTGTATATAGCAGGTTCCTTTAGAAGTCTTGACCGTGATTCTTTTCAGATAGATTGATGTTTATATGCTAATCTTTCCCGAGTGCTGCCTATGCTGCTGCCTATCCTTGTATCTCCAGTCTTCATTGTAATAAATCTTCATGGTATTCGTAATCATATCAACATTTCTCTTTTAGTTTTCCTGCTGAAGACAGATTATTTAAGGAGAAGAAAAAAGGATCAACATCTAGGCCATTTTTTACTCAGCTTTAATTTCAGCTCCTTCATTTATTAACTGACATATTTTCTTTCTGTTACTTCTTTTCTCTCTGAGATATTTCTTTGTTCTTGTTGTCATGTTATCTAACATGCATTTATTCTTTCTTTTCTTTGAATTAAAAGCAGACAAAAGTTCTTCCTGAAAGTCATTATTTTCTTCTGTATCACTGCATCTATTTTTCTTCAGTGTTAGACGTTATTTTTTATGATATTCCGCTAATTTTTCTAGGGTGTTAGTTTAGAAGAGAATTCCCTGGTTCTGCATCGTTTATCATTTACTCCTAATTAGAGTCTAATGGCTCCGTGAAGGCTTCTCTGTTACTTGAAGTGTAACAATGACTTGTAGATTCTGTGCTTTGCCGCACTGGGAGGCAGTGGAAGGGAGCCGGGGGAGGGGGGGGAGCAGGGGAGGCTAATCCAAGAAAAAGGCGGATGAGTCTAATGTTCTATTTAGTGGTAAAAATGCCTGGAACACCCTAGAACTTGTTCGTCAGTCTCTGAGGGCTGAATGAAGCAGACTCAATGAGTTACACATGAGAAAAAATTAAAACTCTAATATATTTCAGTGGTAAATAATCATAGCATAGAGGGGTTTTTTTTAACTTCCCTATTTCTACTCCACTTCCCAAATCAGAATAGAGAGCATCTAATGCAGAACTGGATGGGAGACAACTGGTGACCTTGAAGCTAATGTGCTCCAGCCACTAAGGACAAACAAATCTTTCCAAATGGGAATTATTGAGTATTCCAATGGCAGGTCTGACAGGAGGTTATAAAATTTCTATAGGTATTCAAGAAAGCAGACACCCAGTGCATAACAGCTGAGATTCTCAGCATCATTTTGCCCTGCAACAGTGTACTTTATATTTAGTTTATATGGAAGGCAATTTCAAAAGGCTCAGACACTAAATTCTAGGACTTTTTCTCATTTTGAGCCGAGAAACTGCGTGGTTAAAGCTGAGCTGAGTAAGGACAAGAATATGCTCTCACCAAGTCTCATGAACACCCCATCCACTAATAGATAACAGATGCTGGAAAGCTTAATAGCAGATGACCAATGCAATGACAGTGCAAGCAGAAGAGCTTTGAAATTGCTATTACTTCAGTGTGCTCAGATAAGGCCTCTAAAGATGCCAGTGAGGCAGATAACGAGTGCTGAATGCCTGATCAGTTCCTCCCTCCTCTGTTAGTCCCCTTGCAGCTCTATCACCCAGCTGTGAGAATTAGACCCTGTCTACTTTCCCGCATGAAACCAATCTGCACCCAAGTATCTTCAGGCTTTTGCTGACTATTTATGGACTAAGAAAGGGACATACATTGTGAAAAGGAACAACCATGGGCAAGATCTGAAAGGAATAAGACCATATACTTTCCGAAACAACTGCATTCCTGTTCATGCAGAGACAATTATTTACTAATATCTTCTGTGGTTAACCAGTTCTAAAGGGATGCAATAGGGCAACAAGGCTACTAGCCATGGTGAAATTATATGCTGCACCATTTCCCATATGTACCATAGCTCTCCTTCACTTCCAAAATTCTCTGGCTAACCTTATTCTTGCAGCAACCCTGCCGATTTTACAAGGCCTTCCTTGTAAAAGTGGCTTTAATTGTAAGCAATTGCACATGCCTGCATTTAAAATGCAGCTTGTGTATATGAAGTTTGTACTAGCAGATTTTGGTTTTTTTTTTAATTCAGCAGTTCTTGTTATAACTATGTTAAATATGCTTGATGAAATACACCACTATTGTCTAATGTACTTTATTCTGTTTATTTTAAAAGTAACAGGATTTTTATAGGTAGGATATTAGCGTGGAAACCTAATGACTGTAATACACAAAACACAACATACAGCAGCAAATCAGCATAAACCTAATTTACTTGAAATGTTAAAAAAAAAATCCATGGAGAAACAGAAGGAAAGTAAAATAAAAAAAGAGATATATTAATGAAAATTAAACGAAAAAGGGGAGATTTTCCTCCTATTTGGATACCACTCCCCCTCGGCAAATGCACACTTGGTATTTTTACCTAGTTGCATTATCTACTGTTGTTTCAGACTGTTTATTTTCAGAATATTCAGGTTTATCTTATATTTTCTCTATTTTATCCTCCAGCATATTTCATAACAGTTTTTAAACTTTGCTATTTTCTAATTACTTTGGAATATATGTTTCCCACAGCATAAAAGCAATAGGAAAAGATTACAATAAAACAGTTTTCACAGGGTTTGTTTTTTTTTTTTTTTTTGTACTATTTCAGTTTTAGGATTAGTGTATTACTTAAAATATAGATGTTTTTCTAATACCATCAGTGCATTGTGTTTTGTTGTTTAGAATTAACTCTTCCTACTAAATACCAGCATGTGAGATCTAAAAAAACCACTGAAATATGTAAAAAATGCATCCAGGGATGAATGAAACCACAGTCCAGATGTCAAGGCTGCACAGCCACCAGGCCTCCACTACTCCTATGTTGCGGAACATGCATTACTCACTACAGTGTATTAACGAGGTTGGTTTAAACCAGCTATGCTGTTTCCCATCCTTCATTCATCTATGTCTCCAAACACATTTCTATATTTTAATATTGACTACAGACACTGCAGTTTCAAAATACTATTAGATTGTTTTCCTCATATGTTGATCACAAGGAGCAACTACAGAACATTTATGAAGAATAAATTATATAGTGTAACAAAGGTATTTAGTTCAAAATAAGTAGTGTTGTGGTACCCTAGTAACCTTATTTCCGTTATGATAAGTAATGAATAGAGAGGATAACCTTTTTTGCAGAATAAGAGAAACAAATAATTCACTTGGACTTTCTTGCTGCAATATGCTTGAAGTTAATTTTGGTAGCACTGCTTTAGTCACCTAAGACTGTTACAGTTTAACCAGACTAAGATATTGCAGTAACAAAAGAAGTTTTATATATATATTAGTGGATAATGGCTGTTTGTAGTGTTTTGATGAAATACTTTACATTCCTTTCCATGCCCTTCTATATGTCCATGAGTGGAATTACAAGGACTTAGCTCACCCAGCTTTAGGATCTGTAACAGTCTCCGTTTCAGCAGTTGAAGAGAAGTAAACATTACCTGTAAACAATCAACTTGGATGTCTACTTCAGGATGTAATAAATCACATATTAAAAGTACCTACTTCTCTCCAGCAGCTTCAGAGGCAAACTAATTCGCAGTCAACCATATAGATAAAAAGAGTTAGGCAAAATTAATTCCATCAGGGAGGTTTTTTTAAATTGTTTGCTTTTCTTTGAAAGCCTTATGCCAAGGAATATGTGCACAGTCCTACAAATGTATGTCCAGCCTAAGTCACGTGCTAGTAACAAGATCTTATTTGTCAGATTAACTCTTTGCAGTTTGTAATTACAGCTTTTCACAGCATGCCATCACTTCTTACCGAGTTTGTGGCAGCACTTTGCAGCCTGACTTAAGAGATGTGCCCAAGTTGTGGAGGGCTCAGTGCATGCACAGGGTGATGCCAACAAGGTGCTTTTTGTCTAAAGAGTCAGTGCTTGGACTGATGCTGCAGTGCCCCACATTGTTTGGCATAGAAAAGAGAATCATGTAGACATCAGTGAACAGAATGACAGAAAGCAGGAGAAATAGACAGAGTTTAAAAAAAACCACCAAACCTTTTACTATTAGAATGTCAGTGATTTCAGTGGAATTAATTATTATCAGATGAAGCATCTGTCTTCCTTCTGTGTCTCTCTTTAAGAGCAGATTTTCAATTTTACCAAAGCTTGTTTTAACAAGACATTAAACCCTCCTCCCCTTCTCTTAATGTCTGTCTTTCATGGGAATTTTCAAAAACACTGTGCATTTTAAGAACAGAAGTCTTTTGTGGCTTCTATGTTGTATTAATATGAATACATTTCTCTGGTTTTTTTGTGCTCCCAAATCACAAAGCCACCTTCAAAAATCCCTTGCTAAATCACAGCACAGTATTTCAATCAGTTTCCTAAAGCACAGATACAAAAAGTCTAGTATAAGGAGGAATTAATACCATATGGCTACAGATGCATGCAAACAGGCTATTTTTTAGGACCTGCACAGAATTTTTCCTAGCCTAATGGCTGAAAAATTGGCCCAGACTGTTTTATTAGTGCTAAAATACAGAAATATAGGAGAGATCCTCGTTATGCAACCATGAGGAACTTCTGGCTCAGGGTGAGTCCAGAGTTAGTGATGTCTGGGAACCCTTGCTGATAACTCATTGATGGAGCTGATTTCTCTGCTTGAGAAGCTTTTGCCACGACTGAGCTGAACCTAAGAACTGAAAATCACTGATTGCTGCAACTCCTGTAAGGTTTTACAACGATGTAAAAGATGGAGTGGGACAGTGTGGTGGGTTGACCTTGGCTGAATGCCAGGTGCCCACCAAAGCCACTCTATCGTTTCCATCCTCAGCTGGACTAGGGAGAGAAAGTATAATGAAAGGCTCATGGGTCAGAGACAACTTGGAGAAATCAATTTAGTTTATTGTCAATCAAATCAGAGTAGGGCAATGAGAAAGAAAAACTAAATCTTAAAACACCTTACCCTCCCCCCGCGTCTTCCTGGGCTCAACTTCGTTCTCCCAACTTTACCTCCTCCCCCTTGAGCAGTGCACAGATACAGGGAATGGGGGTTTCAGTCTGTTCATCACACATTGTCTCTGCTGCTCCTTCCTAACACCCTTTCACTGCTCCAGTGTAGGGTTCTTCCCACAGGAGACAGTCCTCCATGAACTGAATGTGAGTCCTTCCTGCAGGCTGCAGTTCTTCATGAACTTCTCCAGCATGGGTCCCTTCCATGGAGTGCAGTCCTTCAGGAAGAGACTGTTCCAGCTTGGTTCCCTCACAGGGTCACAAGTCCTGACAGCAGCCTGCTCCAGCGTAGCCTTCCCATGGGGTCACAGCCTCTTTCTGGCATCCACCTGCTCCCGTATGGGGTACTCCATGGGCTGCAGGTGGAGATCTGCTTCAGGATTAACCTCCATGGTTTGCAGGGGCACAGTCTGCCTTGCCATGGTCTTCACCATGGGCTGCAGGGGAATCTCAGCTTTGGTACCTGGAGCACCTCCTCCCCCCCCTTCTTCACTGACCTTGGTGTCTGCAGGGTTCTTTCTTTCACATATTCTCACTTCTCTCTCTGGCTGAAATTGATACTGTATTGCAACTTTTTCCCCTTTTTGCCCTTTTTCCCCCGTGATATGTTATCACAGAGTTGCCACCACTGTTGCTGATGGGCTCAGCCTTGGGCCAGTGGCAGGTCCTGGTATGTCTCCAGGCATAGCAGGCGTACACCTGATAGAGCATTGGCTCTATCAGACATAGGGGAAGCTTCCAGCAGCTTCCCACAGAAGCCACCCCTGTAGGTCCCCGCTGCCAAAACCTTGCCATGCCCTCACAGTTATGTATGGATTGCCTGGTTTCTGTCTCCCCTCACCCCAAATTTTTCTTAACCAGTACCCAACGTGTTAAAACTTACCTGAATATTTTCATATTCTGATGGCCTGTATTCATTATGGGACCCTTAACTGTGCTAGTATTTCTATTTTTTATTGTTTCTGAGTTAGCTTCACTAAAGTAAAACCTGTAATAGAGTTTTCTTGGAGATGTAAAGGCATATAATTACTTTTGTGGAGATATCAAAGCTGCTGCAGAAAATAAATGCTCAGTTATCAGCCTTAAAATCAGAAAAAGAGTCCACGCTGACAACATTCCCATGAGTCTGAAGCTCATTCTGATCATGATAAAGAATACCATTCTATTTTGCAGTTGTGGGGGAGACAGCTTCAAGGTATAAGTCTACACAGAATGAAATGGTCTTTTCCTGATGTCTGTGGATGTCTCCAACATATGGAAAGTAAACTGGAACATTAACGTAATCTGTATAAATTTGTTACCATTACTTCACATACATTGACTTTCTCCTTGTTATATTCTATAGTATATACTACAAAGCTTTACACTTTTTTTTAGGATCATAATCTCTTCTCCATAGTTTCTTTTTTATTATTTTATTTTTCTATTTCTTTTTTTTCACTTCACATCAAGATATACAAACATTTGATTGTATATTAACCTGCTTTTACTTTCCTTTTGAGCGGTGCTTTCCTGAAATGCTACTGGTAAATATTTAAACACAAAGTAAATGAATATGGTCAGTTGCCCATATCCACATGCAAGAAAGGGTGGAGTTAGTGAACCCAGTTTGAGTAAAATACGGACAACTGCTCCAGTTAGACATGTCCCTTCTTTCTTCCCTTTAGCAGCATCTATTTTTACTTTAATTCCAGTAAGTTTAGTAACACTTTCTCCTTTTTTCTTTCTTCTGTCTCTAAGGATGGTGGTGGGCAGATAAAAAGTTTCAGAAGAAAAGGAGCAGATAATGTTTCTTCTCAGGCATTTCCATGTGTAGCTGAACCACCACCACAGGGGAACTAATTTCTGTGGGCATTAATGTTTGTTTGTTTGTTTGTTTGTTTTTTCTGGAATGAAGTGGAAACTTGAAATGAAATCTTAGGTCTTAAGAGCAATCAGAAGGTCTGGTTTCAATTTCAGTGTATGCTAGAAGTAGGTTCTAAGAGAGGGCTCAAAACAAACTTCTGTCCTTCCTGGTAGAGCAGGCTGAGCAAAACCAGTTGCTGTGCAATCTGCAGCACAGCCACCATCTTTCTGGTTTGGCTAGTCTCTTTTAACTCTGATCAACTGATGTATGTGACCGTTTGGATGGTCACTGCTGTCAGTCCCTTGTTTTGACAGTAAAAGTCAGGTACATTCAGACATTCAATCAATACTCCTTCTCATTGTCAGAACAGCTGAATATGTATATTAGTTACATTTTATCTATAACACTTCAGACTGCACTTAAAAGCTTTCAAAACAGAGATTCAGTAATGAAAATTAAAAAGGGAAATAATTTTACAATCTAAAAAGAATAACAGTAAAGTAGCTTTTCTTTCTTTCATTTTTTTTTTAAGCACTGTAGTCTATTTTATTACCAGTAAAATAAATATCCAGAGCTTCCTGCAAAGAAAAAAATATAGCAAAGTCAGTCGATTTCAATAGTACTACGCCAGAGATGAAGTCAACACTCAAAGTAATTTTTTTCCCTGTACTGGCCACAATAACAATGTTAGCACAAAATAAAAGAAAATTGATGAAAAAGGTAGCATGTACTTGATGTTGATGGAATGCATGTTTGTGCCTAATACACTAGAGAAACACTCCAATAACAGTTCACCCAAGTGAAAATATTGTCCCATTTTGCTCCCAAGGTCAATGTCAATTGAGGTTATTGACTATATAAATGCTAAATACAAAAGTTTGAATCGTCCAAGGCTACGCTAACTTGTATATTCTACTTTTAAAGGTTCCATGGTTACATTTACAGTTTGCATTCCTCACTCATTTATGACTTTTCTATCTTTCTGTCCTGTGGCTTTTTTAGTTGTTTTTTTTTTTCTCTGTGTGTGTGTGGTTTTGTTTTTGTTTTTGTTTTTCCACAGTCTTTTCAGGCTGTAATTCCTAAATGTTGAAGAATGGGTGCCACAATTGTGTAGGGAAGATCATCACATTCAAGAACCAGTTTTTAGGGAGCCTAGAGGAACAGAAGCAGGAAGGAGAGCTGCTGGGCTACAGCCAGACCCACCATAGGAGTCATCAGCCCAACACATCTGCACAAGCTCAGAGAAGCCCAGGAGCACAATGGCAAGTAGGAACCTAAGTTAAAGACTCAGAGAAAGGGACACTCTGTCCAGGCCACTCCTAGGGCTGTCCCAGGAGAACCTGGGGTAGTGCAGACATTACACGCATCCCGTGAGTCAAAGGGAACATCTTTCCAATCATTTTACACAGTGAGGGTGAGTCACTACCTAGATGATTTGCAACACATTATGGGATGCACGAGAAGAGCGTTTGGGATTAAAGATTTATTATGCGATGTTTAGAGGAGGAACTGAAGTCAGGGAAAGGGATGGAGGGATAGATATAGGTGATTTTTGGAGGAACAGGCTTGGGAAAAATAGAAGGGTAAGGGGATAAAAAGGGACATTTGCCTGTAAATGGTTTGCTGTTCTGTACAGTTTTCAGCCGTGCCCTGTAGTCTGTCTTACCTTCTTGTTAAATTCCCTTCTAACTCTTTCCTGGGTGAGGGGATCTCTCTTCTGTGTGCACATGTGTGTATGGGGGTCTGAGTGCCAGCAACTGGAGTCAGACCAGGGGTCAGAGGCTCATGTGTCCGTGGTACTAACAACTGGGGCAAGGGCAGGTGTGCATGTGTGATTGCTAGCAAAGACCAAGCCAGATGAGCCAAATAAGTAGGTGAAGTGATGTGGGAGCCAGGCAAATGTGTGTGTCTCTAAAAGTGAGATCACAGGAGAGACTGCCTATCAAAGGGACCAGGGGAGTACCAGAGAGCTGCTGGAGGAATCATGGGGGTTGGGAGTTGATTGGGATGCCTGCTTGCATGTGTGTCGTTCTGTGTGTGTGTGCAATGGCCTGTATCAGCAACTGAATTGGGACTGCAGCCCTGGGGGCTCTCACATCCAGTACCTAGCAGCAGGAGAGACTGGGATCCATGGGTAGACTGGGTAAGCTCAGCTGTACCACCAGATACATATGTATGTGTATGCATATATGTGTACATATACACACACACATATATAGACAGAGAGGGGAACAGGATGACACTTTTGATGCTGTTTGTGTCTGTTTGAGTAATGAGTGCTTCTGTTTGTGTTGATCTGTGTGGGCAGCTGTGTATATAATGTGGTGTATATCTGTGCTCTCTGTGCACATGCCTACTGGAAATTCGCACCCAGCCTCACTACTGGTTGGACTTAGACACATAGGGCTGCTGCACTATCACCTTGCCTCTATCAGGGTGCCAGATTCGACAACTTCCTGACATAAATTATATTCTGCAGTCATGTAACCTGTGGGATGGTGTAATTTACCAATATATTAAGTCCAAGGCAAATACCACACTATTGGACAGATGTAACACGTTTTGAAACGCAGCAAAATATTAACTGTTTCTTTCAATTCCCATTGCAGTTCTGTACACAGAGGTTTTTTTTTGGTGAATAGAGGGACATCAGTAAGACACATTTCATACTGAAAGTGATAATATTTTGAGTGGCTTTAGCCTCCTGATATTAGTGAAAGATTCAATGTACTTCCCAACTTTCTGATATATATAGGATTACTCACTGAGGAAAGAATTAATTACTGTGACTAAAATTGACAGAATTAGGCCCTAATTAATTTGGCTGAGATCTTAAGAGAAATCAGTCAGCATCAGGACAAAAATAGACTGTGATTCTCACCATGGTTCTTACTGCAATACGTAATGGTGCCAAACTGGCTGCCTCTCATTTTAATTAAAAACTTTTTCTTTCTCTTTACTCACCTCTCCTTCTTATTTCTTGGTCTGTTTGATTTAAAACACACAGACTATGTAGTACAATGAACTGCAGTCCGTGAATGGAGCCAAAAGGTATACTGCGCAATTCAAAATATAAACCTGTAATCCTGAAGCATGATAGCTACTGTGAGTTCCCAGTAGAGCTGCCAGTTCTGGCAAGAGATATTCATGCCTGCCGTGTTGGGACGAACACATTTTGAACAGTTATCTGGGGTCTGTGGCTATTCATTGCTGCAGATAGAGGCACACAGCCAAAGAGGCATTAAAAGACTATGTGCAGTCACCATTAGAAGTAACTCAGAATACAAAATTCTGTAGCAAGAATGAGAAATTGCATTTCAGTAATATAATGGAAAACAGCATATTTGCTTTAAACAAGATAATTCTTTATAAGGGTGAGTTCCTCCAAAGTACTGGAGTATAAATGTCTACACTGATGCAATTATTATGTTACTATCTATCCAAAATACTGTTTGTTTTTTTGTTTTCTTTTCTTTTTTGTTTTGTTTTGTTTTTAACTCAATGCATGGCTCACAGTCTGAAAAATTACAGGAAGTATTATTTATTTGAATGCATTCTGCCTAACAGTGATTTATCCTTTCAAACCCAGTGACTTATGAAATATGTCTTCCTTACCTTTTGCAGTCACAACACTGTGGTAGAACTAGGATGTTACACAAAGTAAATGGAGTTTAGCTTTTATTAGTCATCTTAAATATATACCGTGATTCTTGGGAAGATTTGCAGCCTAAAGTGAGTGTCATGTCTGTGGGTGTCATATCAGTTAATTTACAAAATATTATTCTGCAATATTAATGCTGTGCTTTCAATGTCAACAATGTAGACATGCACTAAGATTATTACTAAAGCAGAAAGCAAATGACTATACTATAGATTAAACATGGAGGTGATGCAATGTCTTAAAAAAAAAAAAAAAAAAAACAAGATAAAAAGAAAAGAAAAAGTAAAAGGACTCTATGCGTTTCCTTTGAATGTTTTCCATATGTATATAGCTATTGACATTCCACCAAATGGTAGGAACCCTTTTTTTCTCCCCTTACCGAAGTGACACAGACTGATCTTCGACCATCTCTAATAGCAATGTCCGTTATGGAACCACTATTTCTTCAACACCATGCACCTGGCCTTCCAGCAATCTTGCTGTTGGATCTCAAAGAGCAAGACTGAAAGAGGAAGATGGGCAGATACATCTCCAGAATCAGCAATGGGAATTGCTGGCAGATTCACCAGTAATAAGTATGGTCCTTAGGACCAGCTAGAAAATGTTTTTCTTTCTTGCCAAAACAGTTTGGTATCTTTTCTCAGTCGTAGACATTAGTGGAAACTTTTTGTCATTAGTGTGATGGAGGATCAAAATAGAAAACATTTTTTTGTAAAAGCATCTCTTGAAAATTTTAAAATCTATGGCAACTTTTGTTTTATTTTCTGAATGTCTCTATAGTCTGAGAAGATGAAAAGTGAATGATCTTGGTATTTCTCTACACAGCTTTTTATTGCATCATTTAACTACTGCATCCATGCAGCTCTTCAGTTGTATAAATCCTTATACTTCCTCAGATAAAGGTTGTCACTCAGAGATAGTGGTACCATACTACTTAAGAGCAGTTTTTTGTTTCATTCGCAGACACTTTATGTGGGGGTGTGCACAAAATGCTGCCTTCTTCAAGCATTTATTTCATTTATACAATTTAGTTTACCTTTTTAAAATGGATAATCCTCCAAGCACCTATAGTTATGCTGGAGAATTTCATTTGCAAAGTTTAATCAGGCTTCCTGGCTCTGTTCTTAGCATTTATAGCTTTATTATTTGGTTGTCAGAGTCTTCAGTGACAGGAAAATAGATCCACCAGCATTCAGATATTGAAGAAGTAGCATTACATTTTCAGTTACTTTCTGCTTAAAAAAAAAAAAAAAAAAAAGTAAAAAGAAATTTAAATTAATCTGTGTGTAAAGCCCATATATAATAGCCTTAAGCATAACTACAACGTAATTCAGGGTCTGATCCACTGAGCCCTGCTCAGACATATATAAATGATAAAAGTTTAAGTTCAAGGACAGTGACAAGCAGTTCTCAGAATACTCCACTAATTTCATTAATTTCCTACAGTTCTGTAAAGAGTGTCTATTTGAAAAAGTTAACTGAGTCTGTGTGCTTTTAATGTGATTTACTAAAAGGGTGAAACAAGGAAATATAGTACTCAAATATGTGAAAATAGCTGAAATTCTCTTACTGCACTAAGCTCATTAAATTCACTTACTTGAATGCTGGCTATTAGAATTATCAGACCAGAGAATTAATAGGTCTAATGTATCTGTTTGGTGAGGTTCACACATCTCCTTACCTGAAGGTCGTTGCACAGGCACAGTGTATATCTTTTTGGATAGCTGTGGTGCTGGTGTGTACAACGTTGCTGTAGTGCAAAGCACGTGCTGCGTTACTGCAAAGTCTGCTTAGTGCAAAGAAAGCAATTAAGAGCAACCCATATAGAGGTAACCCTTGATAAAGTTCTGGTGGAGGCACATACTATAGTCCCCAATAGAAAAAACGACTCCGAGATCAGGGTCTCAAGTTAAACTCAGTGACTAACTAAGGGGATTTAATGGTTTAGATCACACATATATCACATAGCCAAGTCTGTGCTACATTCTCCTTCAACAGTTAAGTTAATTATTTCATTTTAGACCTTGATAAGGAGATTGAATGAGGAGGTGAACTTCACATGCCATTAAGATGACAAAAAAAATTGAATGTCTTTTATTCTACAGCCTCAGTGTCGCAGGAGTATCTCCTTCATCCTGGTAGACATTAATTTCTCTTTCTTTACCTACAGACCCTGTGAGCTTTGCCATGCAATTTTGGAGTGAATGTAGTTATGCAGCAGCCTTACAAATTCAGAAAGCACTTTATGCAACAAGAAAATTATAGGAAAGTTGTAGCTTATTATGATCTGAAAAGATAATTTCCAGGCACTTATATGTTTATTGAGTTTCAGCCTTCTGGGTACAAAACAGGCAGAGCCAGCACTGTGTGCCAGAGATGTGTCCAAGCTTGCAGGCATTTCAGGTGCACTGTCTTTGCCTGATATCACCCTAACAGGCTTACAGTGTGCGCAAGAGGCTGATCTGTTCTGGGGCATTTGCAGCTACTTTTAACCTATGACATAGTCGAAATGCTATAAGAAATTATTAATGATTTTACTATTAAAAAAAAAAAAACCCATACAGCACTCAATCTGCTATTCATAGCATGAAAGAACAAAAAAATGGACATTGAGAAAAAAGTAGAATATAGCGCAAGGTAAAAAGGCTATTAAACTTCTGCCTCATGTTTCCACTATTTTCAGCTCAAAAGCATGATGAGGGCAAGGTGAAATGGCAGAGGGGGTAAAATGCAGGGTGAGGGGGTCAGTAGCAGACTAGTAAAAGTGGTAGGATCAGAATCCCTAGTCTTTATTTATTTACTTATTTACTTATTCTCCTTCTAGACACTCTGCTCAAGAAACCTCAGAAGAATACATTATCTCATTGACTGAGAAGGGGGAAAAAAAAAAAGAACCAAAATCAAAACCTCCCCAGATATTCTGTTTGTGTTGACCTTTTTAAGGAACAATTCACACTTACTGTGTTTTAAGCACCAACTCTGAAGCTTTGGGACTAATTAGATGTTCCATATGCTCTGGTTACAATATACAATATGCATAACTTTTGTAAAGAGCAAGGTCACTGTGATTACCTACATGAAATCTCATCCAGGAGGTCCGTTGTCTAGACAAACTCATGGCTGCAAATCAATGATTTTCTTCTCTTTTTTCCTCAATAATACAACTTGATGAGCAATATAAATATTCCACAGAATGGTACTTACTAAGTGATAAATTTTCAATCATCACTCAAGAACATTTTAAAAAGAGCAATTTGTTCTGCATTGTCAGAGAATAACTATTTTATAAAAACAAAACCAAAACCATTGTATAAATGAATATATTTTACATTTTTTTTTGCCTTCAGATGTATTCTAAAGGTTAAAAAGCAATTAAAATTGTAATATAAGCAGCCTAGCTGTTCATTTCATTTGTTTTATCTCTCCTTTTCCTCCATTGAAAACTTTTTTCTGTAAATTGTGTTTCCATACTTTCTCTAATATTCTCATTGTAAGTATCCCCTTAAAGTGCTTCTCAGTGTCTGCCAAATGTCACAATTTCTCTATACCTACAGAATTATGTTAATTAACTTTCCTTTTTAAATGGTTTCAAAATTCAGCTTCCTTAATTAAGAATGTGTTTTAAAGAAAGCAGAGATTACATAGGATGCTCTCATTTTCTGCTTCTGCTTTTCTAGATGAAGGTGCAAGTGTTTCCTGATAGAAATGTATATTATTGCAGACAAAAAATTTCTCTGATACTTACATTTGGTATTAAAAGGTGCTACTGCCTGTTAAATCCTATTGTGGGACTACTTTTTTCAGTAGTAATAGATAGATCTTTTCTTTCTCAAAAATATGACATTAGGTGAAATACCATCAACCTTTGGTTACCTTTATACAGCTTAAGGGTGGGCATCAATGTCTAGAAAGGGGGACATAAAAAAGTGTAGTGAAGAAAGTATGTTTTTTTCAAAAATTTGTAAAGAAAATAGACGAGACAGACAAAACAGAGAATTCAGATAAGATAAAACAGTGACATTGTTTGGAAAACAAGTGATGAGCTGCAGGAGTAAGTGTACTCCTGCAGTGCTGAATATAAGTAGATTCTTCAGAGTTTGAACCATGCCTGATTATGGCCTTGTTTTCAATTTTCTTGCAATAACACCCAAGATAATGCAAAGGTGTCTCCAACTGTAGTGTACATAGGAGACAGCAAGCGTGAAGATGTCATATATTGAAAAGAATTCAAAATGTTTGAAACTGGGAGAACAAAATAACTGTATTAGTGATCAGCCATTCAGGTGAAGGAGGGAACAACTCTGGTTTAAGTCCCTGTTTTCTTGGTTATTTCAGTTTGCATGTGTTGGAGAATAATTTTAAATAAAATGAAATGTGATTAAGGATCCAAACTTATGGGTCTTTTCTTTTCTGTTCAAAGACTTAACTAAATGTCACGTAATTTACATGATATTATGTGCTGAGTCTTTTAATTTTCCTCCTGATTTATTTGAACTTGTTTTAGGGTCCTTTCACTATTTCCAATGAGCTGTAGTTTCATCACTAGATTTTTTTTTTTTCAAATTCCTATTCCCTTTGCATCATTTGATTGATTATTTTCTTATAATTATTTCATATGTTAACAAGATTTAGCAAAATATGAAATATGTCTTCATAGGATAAAGACATATTTTTGGTACTTACCATAATGCACGTGTGAAAGAAATAAAAGTTCTTCAGCAGATAAAGTCAGTTAAGTACTCATAATGTGATGATATAGGTGATTGTGATTTTATCTAGACAGGAGATCCCTGCAGAAGGTAGCTTTCGGACAATTATATTGGTAAAAAAATAGGTAAAAACTGATGAAGTCATTAAATTTTCAAAAGTTACAAATTATCCTGTAAAGCTTCAGTGACTGCAAATTAGCCTTTGCTATAGCCCTCTGCTAACAATCTATAGATCATTTTATTATTCATGAATTTTAGTAATTTCAGGACACCACAGGTCATCTTATGCTCATTTATTTGCTAAACACCTTGTGCCGTTATGCCTATGCTGAAAAATTGCTACTATTTACTTCCCACGAGACACACAAGCAACAAAGTGGTGGATTTGGCCCCAGACATCCACTATGCCAGGCAGCATATATATCTTTCTGTCAAGGAAATAAATGAGCCCTTAAATTGGCTGCAAAGCTTTAAGAACTTAAATTTATATGTCTAGTTATCAAACAGAAAGTTCAGTACACCTGCCAATATGAAGCATAATTGTGACAAACTGTTACATTTTACCTTTAACTTTTCAATGTTAACACCGCAACTTCATTACAAGAATCTGAGCCTCCCTACCCCTTCTCTCTCCCTTCCTTCAGATCAGCTTCCTTCCCAAAAACACATTACACTTATTTGCAAAAGGTGAACAGCCATTGATACATTGGGTCATCTTTCAATGAATGAAAAAAAATCAAACATATTCAAAATGCTAGAATTTCCTATGAGAAAAATCACAATTTTTCATGGATTACCACAAAAGGTTAACTCTAGTTACATATCTGATCTTTATAACCTGCTTGAAAAGCTTTCTGCAGAATATCTACAACCATGAAAAAATCTTCTGGGTTCTTTGTTTTATTTTACCTTAAAAAATCCAGTTACCTCTATCTTTCATTTACCAGCTTCACTATCTTTCTTTCTGGGTCCCAGAGAAATGCAACTCTTTGCCACCCCAAATCCAGCAATTGTTAAACTATTTAGTCTTTATCTAATTGTTCCATTAATAGGATAAAACAATGACAACAAAAAAAGCCACTCTTCTCTAAAATGTGTCCGTTTTGTGCATGTACATCTCTGTGTTACAAACCACTAACAGCCACGTGAAAAAGAACAGTATATAATAAGATATTTTTTTTCTTTTTTCCTTCTTTTTTTTTTTTCCTAGCTATCAAGGAAAGGAATCTAGGCTAAAGTTCAATTCCACATTAAAAAAAAAAAAAAATCAGTATTGAAAGCTTAAAAATTATTAAATCCCTTGACCAGCTGCACCTTTCTGGTTAATAAAGTGAATATGAGCAATCTGAGAAATAAATTAAATGTGTTGCACTTAACTCCCTTTATTATTTTGACCATACTATTTATCTTTTTGCAGCTCCTGGACACTACTTTTCTATTCAGGAAATTTGGTTGTGGATAAAACAGTCCATTATGATAATTTCTCACATTAAACAGGGTTTAAGTCAATATATTGGTCAAAACAAGACTTTTTTTCTAACTTCTCAGCATCTGTGTGTGTCCATTCTGTGACTGGGATCCGTGCTCAGTTTGGCTGCTGGTTGAACGAGCAAAAGAGACAGCAGCAGCTGCATCCCTCAGCTTGGGCAGAGATCCTGGGTCCCTGGGCACCAGGATGGGCTCCAAGTGCCAGGCAAGAAGAATCCCCCTTCCTGGAGCTGCTGGAGGTGTGGCCGCTTGTAACAGCTCTTAACATTATGCTTTTGTATCACCGTGTTATGTGTGTACTTTCCAAAACTGCAGTTTTATTTATTTTTTCTCATACTGTCCTTCGTAGTTACAAAGGTATTATATTTATGGATACACAAACCACAGTGATTAAGAGCAATATATTCAAATAAAAAAATAATACTGTCCTGCTTAAGACATTTTCTGAGGGTTTGAATGTTGTCATAATGTTCCAGATGCTAAAATTACAGCCCTTTAGGGCAGATGAGTCCCTCAAGGCCCTGAAAATAAGGAACTGAAAAAAATGAGGGTTGAAAAATCATAGAATCATAGAATCATAGAATCCTAGGGTTGGAAGGGACCTTAGTAGATCATCTAGTCCAACCCCCCTGCCAGAGCAGGGTCACCTTAGAGCAGGTTACACAGGAACGCGCCCAGGCGGGTTTTGAATGTCTCCAGAGACGGAGACTCCACCACCTCCCTGGGCAGCTTGTTCCAGTGCTCTGACACCCTCAAGGTAAAGAAGTTCCTCCTCATGTTTAGGTGGAACCTCCTATGCTCAAGTTTGTGCCCATTACCCCTTGTCCTATGACTGGGCACCACTGAAAAGAGCCTGGCCCCATCCTCCTGACACCCACCCTTCAAGTATTTATAAGTGTTAATTAGGTCCCCCCTCAGACGCCTCTTTTCCAGGCTAAAGAGACCTAATTCCCTTAGTCTATCTTCATATGAGAGGTGTTCC
>VXBO01008296.1:8458-35049 GCA_013400135.1 Rhinoptilus africanus | reverse complement strand
CCATCATAGAAGGCGATCAGATTAGTCAGGCATGATTTCCCCTTGGTGAATCCATGCTGAGTACTTCTGATGGCCTTCTTTTCCTCCAGGAAAATCATTTGACAGTTTTGAAAATTTGGCTTGTGACATAGTTAATATCACACAGCAGATGTAACATGCCACAGAGGCCACAGCTCACTGGCTAAGGTGAGGTAACTGAGCAGAAACCACAAATAGAGATTATACATGTAGAAACAGTTTATTACAAGAAAGCTGAAGGACATTGGTTGTGGAGAAGCCAGAGAAATATATGCTGTAGTCTAACTATCATTTTAAACTTAAACTTCAAAAAAAAAAAAAAAAGGGAGACGACCACTTCTAACACCTCTTAACAAGCCAGTCCTCGGATATGGGTAATATAATTCATTTTGTGTTTTGTTTTCAGTGGTTATATGTTCATGAGTACCTTGTGCATAAATTTAATTCACAGAGAGACCATTCACTCAGTTTTCTCTCTGTTTTATGCCCCAGGGTTTGCCTACATGTTACAGGGTAGCAGGACAACCTTATGCTATGGCAGTTTCATTGGCTTGGTGGTTACCATTTCCAGGCGAATTCTGTCACACAATGGGCACAGGAACACCCACTGCAGATCTTTTGCATGTATGCACGTTTTCATTATTTTTCAAGCATATTTTTCAGATGTTACAAGGAGGATATAAGCTGATGAAACACAGGTACCTAGGTACTCCATTTGGCTCAGTTTTTCTCATCCCAAGGTTGATATTTAGAACTGTACAAGTAGCATCAGATTAAATTACTCTTGTCTTCTACTGTGGTTAAAATAAGCATAAGATGATTAGCTTTGAGTTGATAATCACTATGGAGACATCTAAGAGCAGGTGAGATAAATTACATCAAATAAGTTTGATTTTTTATTTACCAATAATATCAAGGCAAAATAAGTCCACAATTATCTGAGGAAATTTAAATGTATTTCTTTAGCTTTACAATTGTTTTCACAGAGGAAAACATACCAGCTGAAGTGCATATCTGTGTCAGCATCGGTTAAAAAAAATACCATAAAATCAGAATTTCTTAGATGCCTGTTGCGAATAGGTCTTTCAAAACCATTTTGTATTTTAATCAACAGAATACTTATGCACCACTTAAAAGAGCCCTTTTATTGATATAATAATCAACTAAATGTTCTTTACATGTGGAATTCTTAAACACAACTTTTACATTAGCAATCTCAAAAATACTCTCACTTAGCTTAGCTAATTTGCTTATTGATCTCTTCACATTTGTGTATAACATGGAACACTCTCTGCTTTTCAATGGCTTAAGACAGCAAATGGTTACATGGCAGTGACTTCATGTGGGAGTTAATAGAAACTTCAGACAATGATTTAGCTTAACAGACAGTTTTATGCATCATTTCTGCTTGTTCTGTGTTTTGCCCAGATGTCTGTAGCAGGCTTTATTTTCAGGGGGGAGTTGGGTGGACTGTCAATATATAACACAGATAGCTATGTAGGCAAAAGCTACACCAGACCCAAATTCTGCCCATTCCAGGTTGGCTGTTATTTTCTGTAGAAAATGTTATATTGAAAGCCATATCTTCACTGTGACCAGATATTTGTTTCGTTTATGACAGCATAATTTAAAGTAGACCTTAAGAAGTAGCAACAGTATATATAAATGTGTATTAAATACACTTGCTTTCTGAATTTCACAGCCCTGCATAAGTCAAAAGTGGTAAATTAAGAGAATTATAGTGTGATATTTTTAGCTAAAGAACTTTTTCAGGCATTCTAGTACTGTGCTCAATGATAACTCACATGAATAAGTTTGAACTCTAGAAAGTTTTTGGACTACTTTCATTTGAACTATTATCTCCTGACTGAGGAAATTTGCTGGAGATATTAGTGGTTATATGCAAGGAACTCATTAATTCACACTATTAAATAAATAGGGAGGACCAAATCGGTCTTCAGGTCCAATTTCAGATGATTGTTCGTACATGAAAAAAATTATGTGTGACTTCACAATTCTATATAATAGCCTGTACATCTGTAACAAAAAGACCAAAAAACACACCTAGGAAGAGTCACAGCTATAGTATAGATGATCAAGAGCTCTGACAGGGTCAAGAGGATCCTGAGAAGAATGGCAAGTTCATGGAGCTCACTAACCTGTTAATCACTGGCTCAAAATCTTTCCACCACCTTAATGGTGGAATTGTTAACAAGGCACAGCAGTCCAGTGAATGATTATTTGTAACCAGGAGAATCAATGCACATTGTTATGGTTAACCTATGATTCATCATGGCAGAGATACATGACAGAATCTATCTTAGAAGAGATACTTGTGTCTGTATATGTGACTAATCTCTAATGCGTTTGAGGAAAATAACCTACCACCACCACCCCCATTTACATTCAGAAATCAAATTCTGCATTAGAGGGAAATAAAACCACAATCTTTCCTGCAGCAGGCAATATAGTTTAGTGCCAACAATCCCTCTCAACACATTTCTGTATGTACCAAGGAATCTGGTTTGTTCTGCTTAACCAAAATAAAATTAAAGGGGGATTTAATGAACTCTTTATAAATAAGTTTTAGGTAAATCTACAAAAGGCCAAAAAGCTATTTAAGTTAAATGATAATATCTACATGAATTCACATAAGTATATATTGGCCATGAATAAGTTTAGATCTGAAATTAGAAAAAAGTTCTTAAGGACACAGTAAGTAAACACTTTGAAGGGTATTCCAAATGGTGTAGTACAAAAAAATGGATACCAAGTGATTTAAGCATTTCACCGAGAATAAGTAAATAAGATCTAGCAATGTAAAATTGTGAATATATGGTGTTATCCCCATCTTTTATATCCCTTTCTATTTTCTTATTTATTTATTTTAATGACTATTGGCTTTACCAATATGCAAATAAGATCACATTTAAGCAAACACATATCAAACTGTGTTTAGTCAGAGGCAGTTTCTGTCTGCAGTTAGTGCTTTAAACAGCAAATTTAATGGGTTTCCTCTGATTCTTATGACTATAAAGCTGTGATTATTATTCAGTTATCTAGGTAGTTCCAGAACCTGGTATAACTACTTCCTCAAAAGTACCTTGTCTTTTTAATGAGTGATTCAACTGATAATTTGATAAAAAGTCAGGAAAATAACATTCCATATATAAACTTTTTCCTTAGTGCCTGTGTTCTTTGGCTTCATCTTGAAGGAATTATACTGAAATATTACTTCATCAAGGAAAACATAATTAAAATGTGCATCGCATCTAATTAAAATGTGAATTTAACAGTTTCATTAGTGATGGTCTCCACAACTCACTGGTAGCCCACAGTTTTAGAGAATTTGGTCTGAATTATCTCTGCTTAATTACACACTATAAAATACATCAAAATGTTATTAATTCCACACATATTATTCACGTTTACTCCATATATTCACCTCTTCAAATCAGCAACGACTGTTTATCACAATATCTGCTGACACTGTGAAGAAAACTGCTGCTGAATGCCATTGCTGGATACCTTCATCAGTTATAGTTTCAAAATAGTATATACCTATATATGTACAATCATAAATCTTTCATCATATTGTCTGGACTTCTTTTTGGTTTGCTTCTTAGAAAACACTAGTTAACATGATAAAGAAGAAACTTAATAAGAAAATTCTTTTGACTTCTTTTCCTCATAAAAGATATGACTGAGTGATCTTAATGTTATGGATTAATTAATCTTTTACTAGTCCTTCCAGCTTGTACTCTTGCTCCTCTTTCCTCTTCGAGTTCAAAATTCATCTTCACTGCTTGTAATGTCATTGTTTTATTGAGAACAATTACTTCTATAACTCAAATATGAACAGTTTATTGTCTGTCTCCTTCCACCAGTTTTTCCAATTAGTAGATAACTACATGGACACCCTTTTTTTCTCTTGTCTATGCCAAGAAACCTAGTTCTTTAGCGTTTTATCATTTAGTCATATTTTATCAACCTCTTATCACCATTTCCTAACGTCTCTTCCAAGATCCCTTCAGCTGGTCCACTTCCCATATGAAGTATAATGCAAAATACATCTACTGTGTTATCAAAACTTTGGAAATACTACCGGCTCCTTGGTTTGCTCTGTTGATAGACATCTGATTTCCTCTGACATCTCTAGATGCTATGTTAGATTTTCATCAAAAAAACATATAATAATAATAAGGCTTTTTAGTCTTTCCTTTTTTTTTTTTTTGTTTTTTACCATGTGATCAAAATGAGCATCACTATTCTGTAATTAAACATTTTTTTTGAGAAACTCTGTAAGTTCCTAATTGGAATTCATAAATATGTTAGTATGCATTTCTAAATTGATATCTCAAACACTATTTTTTTAAAACATGACTATTTTTAAGACTTGCGGGGGCTTTTTTTTATTAATTCAAATTTACTTGGAGTAGAAAAAAATTAGGCAACGATAATCATATGTTGTTGGGTTTTTTGTATGCTTTTTGTTGGAAATATGCACAAAACTTATTTGCAGAAATTTGCATTTGCAGAAAAAAGGAAGACTGCATGAAAGGATCATAAACAAAGACATTTAGCTGTGGTTTCTGGGGACTATTTTATCAGGTTTTTGTTTTAGCCCAAAATTTTCTGAGAAAAGTGAAAGGGGAAGGTTACTACCCCTGAGTTTCTTTCAGTTAATATTTAGGCATAGCAGCTTAAGTGCCAAAGGTTAAAGAGTTGCTCAGAGGCTTAGCTGAAGCCAAAGTTGTAGATGTGCTTTTAAAGCAAGGTAAGAAAACAGTTTCATGCTAGAAAAGCCATATGTAGTAGGCTAAAAAATGGTGTGTATAGAAGCAAGCATATTTCTAGATGTAGAAATTCTGCAGAATAACTTTCAGTTTGATGTTTTTATCAGTTGATTTAATTAATTATTAATGGAACATTTCATTAATTTTAACTTCATGTTTTGTCATATAGACTTTCGGACATAAGTAATATAGTTGGCAGATTAGCGTTTTTCTGTTTTTAAACACTGGGCACATTGCAGTAGCAGCACGGGGACTTATGTTTTTCTAGACATTATTAGTCCTAAGAAACACATTGTTATATTCAAAGTATATTTTCATTCAACAGTTATTCATCTAGTTATTTTACAAAATGCTATTGGACATTGTGGCAACAACAACACAAAAACAAAAGGTGTCCACATAAATTCTACTTTGGAACTTTGGATGTTTAAATTGCACCAATATCTCTAGTAACAAGCCAGAAAAATTACTCCTTAGTACCATCTGAAACTCATAAGTGATAATCACATCATAATCATATAATATAATCATATCACATACGAATTTCAGATGTTACTAAAGGGTAAGTTCATAAAGAATTCTATGTCCTTTTGTGATAAAGTTAGATGTAACTAACCTGTAAATTGAAATTTGCATGTTCTAGGTCACATTTTCGAGTAGAAAGAGCAGGAAGTCATCTAAATCCTTCCTGAAGTCCATTGCTATTCAGAAATTACCAGATAATTTCCAAAACACTCCGTTCTCAGAAGCATCTGAGACACTAGATAGAAATTCTAAAATTTTGCCTAACATCTTCAGTGTTCATTCTACAGTGAATACAGATGGAAATTGATTTCTAATAATAAGCTAACAGTTTTGCAAGGAATTCCTAGTTTTCATCCGGTGCAAAAAAAAAAAAAAAAAAAATGGTTACATGACTTTAAGCTATGCTGCTTAATATAGGCAGTCTATGTTTCACAGCTGATGACCACAGCTACTTATTAGATATTTCAGTGCCGAGATTAGGTAGTTAATTTAGTCAGAGGTGCGGTTAGTGTTACTTCTAAATAGAATTCCATAGGATACGTAATTCTTATTGACTGGCAGGGATTTCTTCCTTCTTTACAGTCTTGCTTCTAGTTAGTATGACTAGCAGGGTGTCAATGTTTTTCATCAAAGAAACATGCACAGTTCAGTGACTGATAAATTTAAGCTTTATAGGTCACAGTCTCAATCATAAAAATACATGAGAGATACGGTTATTTGTTATCACAATTTCTGTAAAACTGTTCCAAAAAGATACAATTAGTCTTTAAATTTAAAAAAAAAGTTTGAAAAAAATACTGCCTTAACCAACAGAAAGAAAACCCCAAACTATCAGATTCCAACACTTGAGCATCTCAAACTTGTGTAATGCAAAGCATAGAAAGAGAAACCTCTTCAACTCATTATGCTGCAGCGAGCAAAACTATGATCTAATGAAAAATGTTGTCAATAAATACTTCCTAGGGGTTATATTTTGCTCCTTAAATTTAACAGATCAACAGATGACACAAAATTTCTTAGAGCAATTTTATATAAAAAAAGCAGATATCAGAACCACAATTTGTGCAGCTCTTTATAGTATAAACAGATGAGATTATCGTTTTGATGGGAATATCTGGCACAGAAACACCCTCTTAACTCAATTGTTCTCTGTGATTATTAGGAATTTTTCAATGGGTGTCACATTTTAGACTGGGCTAGCCACTAAATGAGCAACGAGTGCTCTAAAGAGAGCATCTCTCTCTCTTCCTTCCCAGAATCATAGAACCATAGAATTATTTTTGTTGGAAGAAACCTTCAAGATCTTCAAGTCCAACGGTTAACCTGACATTGCCAAATTACCACTAAACCTCTTTTAACTATCTCTAGGGACAGCAACTCAACCACTTCCCTGGGTAGCCTGTTCCAATGCTTGACAATCCCTTCAGCGAAGAAATTTTTTCTAATATCGAATCTAAACCTCCCCTGGTGCAACTTGAGGCCATTTCCTATTGTCCTATTGTTCCTCTGGGGAGAAGAGACCAACCACTACCACTACAACAACCTCCTTCTAGGTAAATGTACAGATGATAAGATCTTCCCTGNTTTACCTCAAACCAGGACAGTGGAGAAAAAAAAGATGAAAAAGTTGTGTCTAATAACTGGGGACAAATTAAGGCTTTTTGAATCACCAAATGACCATGATTGTTAGTATGAATAAATAAGTACTTGTATAAATAATAACATACATATCTGTTGGATCGAGTGCTAGAAGGATATTTGCATGAATCTTCATAAGATTATTGTAATTTATTAATGATATTGTGTCTAAATATATTAATAAACTTTTTTTTTTTTCCCTTGTTGTTCCCTGGTTACACATTATTCAGGTAGGGAAAGATAAGAATAGTTCTTACAAAAATATATTCTTTTTGTCCTGGTGAGACTGATGTAAATGAAATCTGTGATACGTCAGCAAACATAGTTAATTAGTGATACAAATCATGATTTTATTTTTTCTGTTTATTTCACGCTTTGTTAGCATAAAGCAGAAGNTACTTGTATAAATAATAACATACATATCTGTTGGATCGAGTGCTAGAAGGATATTTGCATGTATCTTCATAAGATTATTGTAATTTATTAATGATATTGTGTCTAAATATATTAATAAACTATTTTTATGTAGTACAATTTTTTTTTTTCCTTGTTGTTCCCTGGTTACACATTATTCAGGTAGGGAAAGATAAGAATACTTCTTACAAAAATATATTCTTTTTGTCCTGGTGAGACTGATGTAAATGAAATCTGTGATACGTCAGCAAACATAGTTAATTAGTGATACAAATCATGATTTTATTTTTTCTGTTTATTTCACGCTTTGTTAGCATAAAGCAGAAGCATCAGAAATGAACATTCCTGCTGTGTCAGAGAAGCAAATTTTAACTGTGAATCCATTTATCCCCAAAGAAATAGCAGGGCCTCAAAATTTAAGTGAAACAGGAGCCATGCTGCTTAATTCCAGAAGAAGCATTTAATCATATTGCTTTGGTGGATGCATGGCACTAAAGATTCATAGTTCTGAAAAAAACCTTTCATTAAATATTATACACAAATGCTTTATAATATGTATACCTTGGTAATGTATAGATGAGTAATAACCGTGCAAATGTAGATTCACATAAAATCCCACAGAAACCTAAAGAAGTTATATGTTCCCAGTATAATACTTTGCCAGTAAAATCAAATTATGAACTTAATGAAGTTTTTTAGTAATAGAATATGATTGTCTGTGGTTTGTATTACCCATTCCATGACATAAGTTCAGAATTAATGTGAAAATTTCATATAATTTTCCCTGCATAACTAGTTGTTACGTCCAACTGGATATATACAAACTGGTATACACTGGTATATATACATCCAACTGGTATACACAAAACCTAATGTGGGGACCTAATATGGTTTCAGAGGGTGGTGAGCAGTGGCACAGAGTCTGGTTGGAGGCCAGTAACTAGCGGTGTACCCCACAGGTCAATACTGAATCCAATCTTATTCAGTAACTTTGTTAATGATATGCATGGCAGGGCAGATTGTACCCTCAGTGAGTTTGCTGATGAGTCCAAACTGGGAGGAGTGGCTGATACACAAGAGGGTCATTCTGTTACCCAGAGCAACCTTGACATGCTGGAGAAATGGGCTGACAGGAACCTCACAAAATTCAACAAGGAATAGTGCAAAGTCTGCACCTGGGAAGAACAACTCCATTCACTGGTATATGCTGTGAGTCACCTAGTTGGAACGCAGATACTCAGAAAAGGACTTGGGGTCCTGATGGACAAGAAGTTGAATATGAAGCAACAATGTGCCCTTGCCACAAAGAAAGTTAATGGTGCTGCATTAGGAGGGGGGAGGTGATCCTTCCCCTCTACTGAGCACTGGTGAGGACACAAGTGGAGTGCTGAGTCCAGTTCTGGGCTCCTCAGTACAAGAGAGATGTGGACATAGTCCATACAGTCCAACAAAGGGCCACAAGAGCACTAAGGGACTGGAGCATCTCTCCTATGAAGAAAGGCTGAGAGAACTTGGACTGTTCATTCTGGAGAAGGCTCAGGAGGGATCTTATGAATACATATAAATACATGATGGGAGGGTGCAAAGAGGACAGAGCCAGGCTCTTTACAATAGTGCTCAATGTCAGGAACAGAGGTCCTAATCTCTCTCATAGTCTCTGTAAAACTTGTTTCTGCTGTCCCACTGCCTGTTGGGATCTTGGACATTTAGAGAATCTTACCAGATGAAAAATGGAAGTAAATATTAATACTAGAGGTCATCACTGCTCTCATTCACAAGTGCTATCTTATTTATATCAAAGTGATCAGCACAAAAAAAAAAAAAAATTACTTTGAAGCTTAGTCAGAATCCCTACTTTTACAAATTATTAGATTCAGAGTATTTGAAAGGAGTATTAAGGTAGAATCTATTTCAGAGTAAAAAAAGACGATTTGTATATCAGCTAAGCTGCAAATTCATACCATGCAAATGAGTTATGGAGGCGCTTTTAAAGCAATTTCTTTTGTAGAACTGAACTTACTGAATTGAACTTTCTAAAATTAGTGCAAATTTACAACAGTGTTGCATGAGAAAATTTAGCCCAGGTAGCTTGTATTACATTATTGCAGCCAAAGGGAAAAGTTTTGCTAAAAACCTCCCAGGTAAATAAGTCTATATGTGGGGGAAAAAAAGAGAGTAATACTTGCCCAATTTAATAACATTTAATGAACAGCTGTAGCTTTTGCTCTTCAAGCAGAAAATAAAACTCTTAAAAATACTTGTATGTCTTCTTTTGTACTTTCCTTTCAGTCTCTTCTCTGTCTATGAACTACTCAAGGGAGGAAAAAACACTTAAAATTTCTTTTTAAAGAATCAACATGTCCACTTCTTTCCTTTTTCAGGTTATTCTGACATTGAAGAAAAAATAATTTCTGGGGAGTAATTGGAAAGGCCTTTCTGCATTTCTGAAGTGCAAGCCACTGCTCATACAGCAGAGAAACACTGTGTCAAAAAGAACCCATTCTAATTATTAGCTCACCTTGATCTTGTATGGGAAACAGTTCAAAAATATTTTCCTACAGCTCCTGAAGTTATACTTCCTCAATGGTATAGAAATCCATGCACCGATTTCAACATGCAGTCATGAAATAAGGGACTGGCAGGGTCTAAAAGGCAGTGGAGTCTCATATGTAGAAGCAGACTGTGTACTGCACTTTTGACATATCCTCTTTTTTTTTTTAAAAAAAAAAAGGTGACAAATTCATAGGACTGCTACAGTTCAGAGAGGGTCTGCTACAAAATTTCTAATAAGCTATCTTTTTGTCACTGGGAGAAATGTTTCTATCCTCTGTCTGTGGATTCCAAAATTAATTTCTACTGAACTCACATTTGGTTTCCTCTCTTTGTTTTGTTTCACCCAGGTCTAATTTAAGTGATGTTCTTTAAGGAAGTGTCACTGGTGAAGAACTTTGCTGTTTTTAAGCTGCAGCAGTGGTGGTGCAAGTTTAGTATCTAAACTGTATAATAACAACTGATCTTACTGTAGGACAAAAATTCAACAGCAAGGTTTATGCTGTGCAGATCAAATGTAAAAGTTAAAAAAAAATCTGGATTTATGAAAGTTGAAAAGGTGTCCATGAAATCAATTTAGTTTTCAGACTGAGTGTATTTCTAAAACCTCTTCAGTCAAAAGATAAAGCATTTTAAACTGTTTTTTATTACAAAATTCCCGATGGATGAAAGGGAAGGTAGGCAAGCTCTTTATCGGAAGGGAATGACATTTTTATAAAAAAGTAAAATAAATTTCCTATGAGTAGAGAAACTGCTGGAGTTGAATTTCCTGTCAGTGTCTTTTCTTAGATTCCTAGCTCCTAAATAACCGTGGTGAGGCAGCGTGTCTTCTGACTGCCTTTTTGTTGCATGTAGCTGGAGGATATCAATGGTTCTGTGAAGCACATTAGAGGCTTTCTTTGTTTGTTTGTTTGGTCAGTTGGAGTTTTTTTCCTTTTTTATCTTGTTTGTCTGGGTTTCACATAATTTCCACAGTTTCTCTTATCTATATTTTTGCTTCATCCAGATAACCTTAGATCCTTATTGGACTTTATAGATTTTCATAATAGATCTGAACAAGCAGAAGAAATCACAGAAAGGTCAGGATTAGAAAAGACCTTTGGAGACTATCTAGTTCAATATCCCTGACGGAGCAGGTTCACCTAGAGCAGGTTGCACAGGAACGTGTCCAGGTGGGTTTTGAATATTTCTAGAGAAGGAGACTCCACAGCCTCTCTGGGCAGCCTGTTCCAGTGCTCTGCCACCCTCAAAGTAAAGACGTTTTTCCTCATGTTGAGCAGGAATTTCCTGTGTTCCAGTTCGTGCCCGTTGCCCCTGGTTCTGTCACTGGGCACCACTGAAAAGCATCTGTCCCCATCCTCTGAATACCCACCCTTTACATATTTATAAGCATTGATGAGATCCTCTCTCAGTCTTCTCTTCTCCAGGCTAAAATATTAGGATTATATAAGGAAGCATGAACATTAACACATTCCTAGTACTCTAAAAATGGGACTTGAAAACAGAGATAATATTTCTCATGAAGAAAATATAAATGTACCCTTCCTGTATCCTCAAAGAGTAAGATATCTTTGATCTGTTACTTACATATCTTTGCCTTCATATTAATGTATAATGTTACTAAGGTTGAACTAAGTTAGCAGTTATGCTTAAAATTTTGTTGATGAGAAAAGAGGAAATGCATTTTATATATAAAGCTGAGAATTTAGTGTTAGTATAATTGAAACCTTAGCCAAGATATAATTGGAGTCTAAACCAAGAATCATTTCAATTATTGCACAAAAAGAAAGAATACTTCTATTTAAAAAAGGATCAGTAATATTAATAATACATTTAAAATTGTTATACACGCAGTTAGTGTCTTCCTTTTCTCCTGATGGTATGTACATCTTTCCCCTGGTTCTCAGGAACTTAGGTCTGTAGTTTTACTCTGGTGATGGTGGGCTGGGGGTTATGGTGAGTAGTCAACGTATGGAGGTTTTTGCCAGGAAGGAATATGATGATTTTGTTGGTGGTTTCTTCTTCCACACTCTAGGATTCACCTGGGGCTATTTTGTCATTTGTTTTCTGACATGATTTTACACCTTGCTTTTTTTTGTTGGCCTGCATCTTCACATTACATCTGTGTTTCCTTGTACGGTATCCCTTAATGCATATCACATACTACTTTGCTATCCTTGGTTCCCTTAAGACCAGTTTTATCCAGCTACAGGTCTGCATCTCTTTAATAGAGCACTGGTGAGTTGTTGGCTTATCACCCAATACCTGCACTTCTCTGGACCTTGTCCTGTCTCAGTCCCTCAAGGTCTCAGTTTTTGCACCACTATACTAGATGTAGTATAGTTATGTTACAGTCATAAACATCTCACTCTGCACAAAATAACAGCTTGTAACTGCTAGCCATGTAAAACTATGGCTCCACCATGAAAGACAAAAGTCAACCAAATGAACCAATATTCTTTTTCAGAAAGTCAGGCAGACCAGGGCTGACATGTCTCAGCCTTGGAACCTTGCCAACTCAATACAGGTCTTACGGGTAGTGTTGTGGGTTGACTCCAGCCAGTGTCTAAGCACCTACCCAGCTTCTCCCTCACCTACTCCCCCTGTAGAACTGAGGAGAGAATCAGAAGGCCAAAGAGAGAAGATTCGTGAGTTGAGATAAAGGTAATTCAATAGATACGCACTTTTAATAGGTATGCATGCAAGCAAGGCAAAATAAGGAGTTTAGTCACTACTTCTCATCATCTGGCAAGTGTTTAGCTGTTTCCAGGAAAGCAGGGCTTCATCACACATATCAGTTCCCTGGGAAGACAAATGTCATAACTCTGAATGTCCCCCCTTCTTCCTCTTTCCCTTGAGATTCTATTGCTGAGCACAACATCAGCACACACTGGAAGTGTTCAAGCCCAAGTTGGATGGGACTTTGAGTAACCTGGAGTGAAGGTGTCCCTGCACATGGCAGGGGGGTTGGAACTAGATGATCTTTAAGGTCCCTTCCTACCAAAACCATTCTATGATTCTATACGGTATGTAATATCCCTTAGGTCAGTTGGGGTCAGCTGTCCCAGATCACAACTTGTTACGCAACCCCAGCCTGCTTGCTGGTGGGGCAACATGAGAAACAGAGGAGGCCTTGACACAGTGTAAGCAATGCTCAGCAATAGTTAAAACATCAATGTGTTACCAACACTATTTTCATCACAAATCCAAACCACAGCACCATACACACTACTATGAAGAAAATTAACTCTGTCCCAGACAGGCACAGAACAGCTATATGGTCACTAAACAGGATTTAGGAATATTCATCAGTTCCCAAGTCTAGTATANCCTGGCACAGGCTGCCCAGGGAGGTGGTGGAGTCTCCGTCTCTGGAGACATTCCAAACCCGCCTGGACGCGTTCCTGTGTAACCTGCTCTAAGGTGGCCCTGCTCTGGCAGGGGGGTTGGACTAGATGATCTACTAAGGTCCCTTCCAACCCTATGATTCTATGAACTAGATGATCTTTAAGGTCCCTTCCTACCAAAACCATTCTATGATTCTATACGGTATGTAATATCCCTTAGGTCAGTTGGGGTCAGCTGTCCCAGATCACAACTTGTTACGCAACCCCAGCCTGCTTGCTGGTGGGGCAACATGAGAAACAGAGGAGGCCTTGACACAGTGTAAGCAATGCTCAGCAATAGTTAAAACATCAATGTGTTACCAACACTATTTTCATCACAAATCCAAACCACAGCACCATACACACTACTATGAAGAAAATTAACTCTGTCCCAGACAGACACAGAACAGCTATATGGTCACTAAACAGGATTTAGGAATATTCATCTGTTCCCAAGTCTAGTATACAACCATTATACAACTTTACTCCAGTTTTTGAGAGACAAAACCTGGTTCACCAGCTAGAGGATAACCGAAGGACATTTCACCTTGATCAAAGTAATCTTTGCCTTCTTTCCTTCCCTCTCCATACACAGCAAATTGATGTATAATCTGAATAAAAAGCACCAAGCAAACTTGGATTTACGTGTATATAACACCAATAGATGCATGCAGTAGAGATAATGAGTGAGGATTCACATACGACACAAAAAAACGCAAAAAGCCCACTGATCTTGATGCAGTTCTTCACATTTTATTTGAAAGACTGAAATGAATAACCCCATCTCTGTTTTCATACTCATGTAATAGTTAAAAATTTCTATAATTAAAAAGATTTTTTTAATTAGAAAGTTTTTATTACTTAAATACTTAGATTCAATTGCAAGTGTCCTTTAAAGTTTAAATTAGATTTCATTGCTATTTCTGTAAAACTGACTGTACCTAATGAACCCTGCTTCATAAAAGCTATTTGACTTTGTATTTAACCCACTTCTTATTCTTTCCTGCGTTTACTGGCATTAAAAATACAAAAAAAAAAAAAAAAAAAAAAAAAAAAAAAAAAAAAGAAAAAAAAAATAAAAAACTTTTTTTTGTTNAAACCAGAATGCAGAAAAACATTAAACACTGTGTTTGGGGTTTTTTTTGTTGTTTTTTAATTTATTGCAAAACCTTACTTGGGAAAATTAAAATAACTAGCTTAATTTGGTTTGATTTGTTATTTTTCTAAGAATAAATAGTATTCAAAGAGAAATTAATAGCTGGCACTATATTTTAAATAGCATTTAAATGATTTCAACAAAATGACAAATGACCAAAGATTTTTCCTCTGGGAAAAAAAAATCAAGAAGAAAAAGCTTCTCTCTAGTATATATCATCAGATATTTCTGTAGATTTTGGCTCCTTTTCTCAGCACAAGTACATTAAAATATTAATTTGGTTACTTCAGTTAATGACAGAGTGGTTTCCATGGTATTTAAAGAGCTGGCCGAAGAAAGTTAGCTTAAAAACTAGGGGTGATATTTTAGACTTCTACATGTTTAATCCTGAAATTGTTTTCTTAGTTTATTTTTTAAGTGTTTTTACTTTCTTAATTCAATGTGAAAAAGACAAGTCAGTTCTCTCCCATACTGCCTAATTATTAAATTTGCAAATACTACCAGGCATCTTATAATATTACGGTCTCATTAAAAAAAAAAAAAAACAACAAACCTCTCATGCATGCTTATTTATTATATTTCAGAATATGCTGTGTGAACTCTTTTTTTTTCTTTCTCTATATTTTTTTATTTCACGTCCACTTTGCAGTTTTTATTACGACCAGAAATAAAAATGCTGAGGTGGTTAGAAACTACAATCTTCAGCAAATATGACAAAAATTCTGCAGTGCATTCAACAAGTTATCAACCCCAATTGGCCTTCCATAAGTTTGGATTGCACCTTTCAGTAAATAGCATTGACTATTTTTTTCTAGTAGAGCCCATGCTGCTCAGAAATTTCTGAGTGTTTGGCTTCTAGAAATACTTCCAGATAGTTTCTTTCTCACAGGCCATTAAGCTACATATTAAAAAAATAAATACAATAAAAAAAGGGGAGGGGGGGAAATCCCTGACCTCTACTATTGATTGTATCTGGTGCAATATATATTACTGCAAGATTAGATGCATTTCTACACAGATGAGAAGAAATGCCATCAATCCATTAAGTCAGGCAGTTTCAGAGTTTCACAAATAGTTGGAAGAAGAATGAGGAGCCTGTGGTATGCATTAGTAATCATCAGTGTTTCTTTCCTTTTTTTTCCTCTCGAGAATTACTAAACCTCTAAAAAATTACTTTCGCAGCAAAACATGAAAGTGACAATGTTTCCTTCTGTTAAATATATGTTACTGTCTATTTATTTCTGAGAATTAAAATGTCAGTGTTGCAAGTGATAAGGCACTGGTTCAGAAAAATAAAGTAACTGCTAGACTACTACAGCCACAGTTCATGAGCTGCAGAACAAAGCAGACATAAATAGAGATACAAGGATTACTTTTCTAATAGCATTATACTATTTTCTGAGACTGTTACAGATTTCCCGCAAAAAATTTTACTCACACGTAGAAGCATACAATTGAGTTAAGATACTGAAGACAAAGCCTAAGAACAAAGAAAGAAAACAGAAGTATCTTTGACAACCTCAGTGCTGTTGATAATTCATGCATTAACTCCATATTCCCCTTTCTTAACTCTAAACACTTTTTTCACCAAGTTGAAAGAAAGCACAAAGATGAGGCTGATCAGTCCATCTTGTAAGCAGCACTCCCAACTTGCACCCTGGTGATTTACTGACCTGTAAGTTAGCAGACCTGAAGCTGGCTGGCTGAAGCAGAAGGTCAGATGGGAAGCTGCGAAGGTTAAATAGTAAGAGTGGCACTTGGGCAGCAGTTGTTAGCAATAAAAAAAAGAGTAGATGAACTTGACCTTCTGTCACTCTCAAATGCTTCTATATGAATTGGCTTCTCTCTCTGCTACCTCATGAGTGGTGATATCTGTGATGGACCTGGAATGGGAACCCACGATCATGCAATTCTCCTTCCAGAAATAATACTATAGCCTCCTTTTATGGACAACTGCCAGTTCCTAGAAGGAGATAGGAAGAGCTGATGGGTCTTGGTAATGCTGATCTGAGAAGGCATTCCAATGTACTTGCTTTCTGGAATCTTGTTTTGTATCCCAGAAGCAGCCATATGCTATTCCCCATACTCAGCCCAGTTTTAACAGCAATGTTCTATTCTTTACTGGTACTGACCAAAACAGATCTTTTAAAGAGCCCCTTTTTGTTAACACATGTGAATCTGACAAATGTCCATAAAAATCAGTGTAAGACGATGCAAACACAGAGTTTGCACATAGGAAAAAGGAGGGGAGACAGAGGGGAAAAGAAGAAAGGATGTAACACAAGCAGGTCCAAACCCAGCACCAGGGACCTTAATTACACTCACAGCAGAATATAAGAGCAGGCTTAGTCCTTACTTTATTCATATGAAGAAGAGACAACTCGTTGCCCCCCTTTATCTCTCTCTTTCACATACACTTCCTTTTTCATTTCCTAATACTCTAAGAGACTTCTGTCTTTAGTCAGTCATCTTTGCTGTAAGTTTCTTTAAATCCCTCAGTTTCTGAGGGTGGTAAGACACCGGACCAAGTTGCCCAGATAATCTGTGGATGCCTGATCCCTGGAAGTGTTCAAGGCCAGGCTGGATGGGGCTTTGAGCAGCCTGGTCTAGTGGGAGCAGTCCATGCCCATGGCAGGGGAGCTGGAACTAGATGGTCCTTAAGGTCCCTTCCAACTCTAACCATTCTATGAAATCATAATTGGATGATCTCCCTGCTCCAGCGGGGGTCTTTTGTCAGAGGAATCCCTAGGGATGTCATTCCTATCTGATGAAATTGAGACTTGCTACATTAATAAAGGATTGGATAAAGGTTTGATTCTTTTTTCACAGTACAAATCCTGTTTTACCAGAAAGTATTTTCAAGCAGCCCTATGACAAAAACATGTATGATTGTAGAGTCATATTTCTGCATTTTATTTTCTGTTAAATTAGACTCTGAATTTATGGGTACCATGGTGCATATGTCTTTAGATCTTAGCTTACATGTTTACCACCCTCAACCTTAGAGATCTCAAATTTGTAGGCACCATTTGAACTAATTTCCACAAATCAGTCTCATTTCTGCTCTCTCTCTGACTGTACATGTGTGTCTTAGTCACATATGAAAGTCACATGTAATAATTTCAACACTTAATGATAGCATGATGCATCAGATTAACATTCCTACACGTTTAACAGAAAAGCTTAACAAAAATCTCAGGCAAAAATAAACCTTTGACTTTGTATTTTCATAAGAACCCTTTAAAAGCATCCTTCTTTTAATTTGTAGCATGAAGGACAGGTGCTGATTAAGGAATACATGAAGCATAGGAAGAAATACATGATGACAAGCATTCTTTGCACCCTTCTTTGCTGCATTCTCATTATCACCTCTACTTAAATACATGTACCAGCTAAAGGCAGCTAGTCAAGAGGCTTGTGAAAGGCCCTTGATTCTGTTACTCAGCAAGAACAATACATGTGCATGTTATTAGGAAGAGGGAGTTTTATCAGTAATTGCTCTTCTTTATTGAGTACTGAATAATTTCTGCAGAAACAATCTTAGAGGTCAGCCCTGTCTCACACAGTCACCTTTCAGTGGTGTTCTGTAATTATTTTTAAATGTTCATATTTGCCAATTCTAAACGAGTGGTGATAACTTTATTTTTTATTATTTTTATTTTTTTGTAAGGAAGGTTATTTTTAAAATAAATGCTTCTGCATATAAGCACTCATTGTAAGAGTGTTCAGGAAACTGTTACAAAGTCCTTCAGTAGCAAAAACGTTCAGATGTTTATGGCCTTGTATATTTGAAAGAGTGTGTCCGGCTAGCACTGGTCACTGCACAAGCCTTCTGAAAGTAAAGTACTTCCACCTGCCACTGAACTGCTGTCTACTCAGCTGCTCTGGGCAGCTCAGTCCCACCTTGTCTTTTGTTTATGAGGATTTCCAAAAAAGAATGCAGTTAAATTAAAACAGTTTTCTTATCCATATCACCGTTATGCATTAAAGCTTTCTCCACCTGAGCTGCATCTTGATCTAAAAACTTAAAGGGACGAATAATCATTTTAAGAACTACTTAAAGATGTGCCCTCCATAAAGACTATGTTCTCCCTCCACTGCTATAGTAAGATGTTTTGTTTTTTTTTTTAATACACTTGCAGCAAAGTGTATTCATGATAGCATCATAAAGAATTTTAAAATTAATTAAAAAACCAAAACACCAAAACCTTACAGTTAGACAAAATCTTACATTTGGGTATCTTCGGATACCTTTTTAGTACAACTTTCCACACTCTATACTGCTGAAGTATTAAATGAAAATTGAGATACTTTTATTTGCTCATCCCCTTCTTACTACAACTTTTTGAAATTCCTTCCATTTTACTTTTCTCTTGTTCATCATAATAGCGTATATAAAAAGTAGTAGTCATTGAGGTTGTTTGCAACAGGAAGAAAAAACACAAAGCATTAAAACCAGAACAAAGCAATTCAGCACCAAAGTTTAGTGCTGTTAGCTGCATCATTAAAGTTGCAAAGTAATTTTGTACAATCTGCTGAGCATGCCCTATTTTGTGAGGCATCAAATACTACCTTGGATATAAAGTCCATCCCCTCCAGTGATTTCTGACTGCTTCCAGTTTTAATTGTCATAGCTGTATAGAAGTGTCATGACATTTAACAAAACCTATTTGTTTGCCCTCTGCAATGTGTGGAATGTGTGGCTGTAATGAGGTAAATTAATACACTAACAGGCTTTGATTGCCCTGACCATCCTCACCTGGGACCCCTGTGCTTGGGCCCAGGAGTGACATTCAGTCTTCTCAGACTCATGCTCCTAGGCTAGCCTTGGTTATGTTGTAGGTGAACCTGTATCCAGCCCTGTTGAGTTGATAATAATTTTAAGTTAGCTTGTGTATGTGTGTGTGAAAGTATATGTGTAACGGTAGATAATTAGGAAGTAAACATTGTCTCTTTTCATCAACATTTGCTTTACACAGTTTGGTTTTCATTTAAGATGCTTCCTTTCCTAACACAAAATAACCCAACAATGATAAAACGCATACAGATGTTATCTGGTATTCTTCAAATTATTGCTTGTTGATTTTATGTGCATAAAAATGTTTTTGTTGTACTGTAAGTTTAATTCCTCTTCCAACAAATAAATAAGTATATCTCTTAATGAAATCAAAAGTCAGTTTGTGGTTGTTTTAGTAAGCTACTGTGGTTCTTTTCTCTTTTCAGAATATAAAAAAGGTATTGAAATAGTAGCTCTCCATGTCTGTAAAAACATGGAAAGTCCTTAAGACTAGAGTAGAATAAAGTTCTTAGATTCTATAACCTTGAGCTCTAGAAAAGATTAAAGCAATATGAGAGTAAAAAGAGAAATAAATCTGTTTGTCTAGGCTGACGCATAACATATTTGAGAGATGTGACACGAAACTATATGAGAAAGCATACCATCAACAATTAGGTGATTAAGGGTTTATGCATAAGCAAAAATGCATGGGCATTCTTTATTGCTAACAGTTTTCATTAACAGTGAATAGTAAGCAGACGCAGATATATAGTCTTTTGCAGTATTTTGAATATCAGTGCTCAGTGGTTTTAGATAATTTCTTAAGTATTAAATGTTTGGGTTTGGGGTTTTTTTTATTCAATACAGCAACTTTACCCAGTTCCTATAGAATCATGGAATCACAGAATGGTTTGGAATGCAAAGGGCCTTCAAAGACCATCTACTCCAGCCCTCATGCTGTAGGCAGAGGCATGTCACACTATATCAAGGAGCTCAAAGCTCCATTCAGCCTCCAGTGATGGGGCATCCACAGCTTCTCTGGGCAATCTGTATCAGTGTCTTACCACCCTCATTATAAAGAATTACTTCCTTATATGCAATCTAAGTCTACTGTCTTTCAGTTCAAAACTATTTCCCCTTGTCCTGTCACTGCAGGCCTGATAAAAATTCTCTCTCCATCTTTCTTGTAAGCCCCCTTTAAATATTGAAAGGCTGCTATAAGTTCTCCCCTTAGTCTTCTCTTCTGCAGGCTGAACAACCCCAACTTTCTCAGTCTTTATTCATACAGGAGGCCTTTTACATTCTAGAGCTGAAGAATTTTTCTGCATTGTCTTGCAAAGAAATAATGAGGAAAAAGGGGATAACACTTCTGAGGTATAAGGATATAAGGAGATGTCTGAACTAATACGCCTTTTTTTTCTCATTTTCTAACACAATCGTGGTCCAAATTAGCTAGTTGGAAACATGAGAAAAGGAGATTGGAGTCTGTTGGCTTCCATTCTCATAGACACATAGTAATAACAATGATAAAAACAAAAGCAATGACTTTAAAAATATATCCTTTAATAAAAAAAAATAAAAATAGAATAACCAGATAAAATAGGTACTGTATCTTCATAAGAATTCAGTTCTTTAGTGACTATTAGAAACAATTATGACACTATTCTTCAGTGTCCATTTATATGAGATATTAACAAAAAATAAGTTATGAGGTTATAGGCACAAGTCATCATTTTATGTGAAGTCTAAATAGCAATGATAAAGATAGCTCTCCAATTAATGGCAAAAACCCCTTAGTCACAGAAATTTGGGCACAGCTCTAAAGGTGATAAATGACCTTAGAATGACCAACTGATTCTACTAAACTGGAATTAGATCTACTGTGAATACAACTGAAATGATGACACATAAATAGAAACAAAATTTGTTCACATTTTTTAAATTCTAGGTATCTGACACTTTAATATCCTCCTTGATTGGATATTACTGTCAAATGATATGTTGTTTTGTTTACCTTGACAGCCATTCTCTGTTCTTCTGACTTCAGTGGAAACAGGAATAGAATTTGATCTCCTGTGCATTTTATGTTCATGGAGTTTAGTTCTTGAATGTAACATAGAAAAAAACTTCATTATAAAAAAATGTTTTTTAGTATATAAGACACTCTTAGTTTCCAAATGTACACTGAAACTGTAAAAGCCAAATGTAATAATCATCCTCACCACCAGTGGTTCCCAGGTTCCAGAGGATACATTATTTAGGGAATTTTACTAATGAGATATTTTTAATACATGCAGGAGGATGAATTTTAAGGTCTTTTGTGGGGACTTTTTTACTGAAGATTTTTTAGGCATAGGAAGAATATAAAACACTGGATCTGAGCGGTACCATAGCATGACAGAAATGAAGATATTTAATTCAGATTTGTGTTAATTTACTCAGCATTTAAGTAACCTATCATCTGTAATTTATTGTATCAGAGTATTTTTATATATATGCTTCTTACCTGAATTTTACTTCAGAATCAAATAACTACAGAAAACAGATTCCATAAACTCCAATCTGTTTCCTAATTATTTCCCTAGAGCCTTAATTTTAAGTATCTTTTTTGACAAATAAAGCTTCATGTGTGAGTGATATAAACCTTTTTATTAAAAAAATAGTTAAAAATAGCTCAAATAACAATTAAATTTTATATTAAAGTAGCTACAGGTTTTAGTTGTCCTAGTTTCAATCCATAGCAAGCATCCGACTCCAATGCTTTTGGCTAAATAATCAATTTCTAATCTAACCGATTAAGTAATCAATTTCCTTAAATAATCAAGTTAATCTTTATTTTCAGCAATGAATAACAAATTCTTAAACCTTTTGCCTACATTGAAGACTATTGTCTTAAACTTGCATCTTAAAGGGCAACTAAGAAATGTATCTAAATAACCTTCACAGGACAGAGCCTAGTCAGTCCTAGGGAAAAAAGAAATTGTAAGTGGCAGTGTAATGTCAAAATATAATTCCATATATAGAAATTGGTCTGTAAATCAAGTCGGACTTTTTACTGATGAGGACTGGGGCATTTTTGTTATTTTTATGCAAACAAAACTATAATATCATAAAAAGTCAAAAGGATCAAATGTCATACCTAGACTCTTTACTAATGGTCAGTGTGAATATTTATTAAATAAATCAATGCCTGTGCTCGTATATATACAAGTAAATTCCCTGATTCCTGATTTCAATAATAATCAAAGCCATGAAAATTCGATAATGTATTGATTTGCTTTGGGGAACCAAGCCTAAATTAATTGTTAGGGTTTGATTTCATTATTTTTCTTGATACATATGCAAAATACTTTAGAAAATTATTTGAGGGCATTTTGAGAGTTTTGGCTTTTTGTTCTGTGTTGTTGTTTTTGGAGAATCTTTCATAATTTTCTCAATTATGTATTATGGCATCAGCACAATGGCAAACACTCAGAACATTGTGACTTTGAATTAAAATTTAAAAATCAAAAGTAAAAGGATCAAATTTATTTTTATTCTAATAGGACTAAGATTTAAACTCAGAATTTTCTGAATTTATTTTTGTAGCTGGCTCACTGTGTTTCCCTCATGTGAAACTAACAGTTCATAGGTGTATTGCAAAGCTCAATTTAAAACAAGACTAAAAACTAACACAGGATTTTTATGAATATTTGGCCAAATAGCCAATGTATTGTGAAAATGGTTGATGTCTGAAAGATAAGCTAATCAATACAATTTTTTCATTTCTATTTATTGTAACAGAAGCAGCTGGTCTCAGTAGACATGAATATTTTACAAGCACACTCTTGTTACCTCCCTTACTTGCATAATATTTTACTTAATGTTCAGACAGATATATAAAACCTTCTAAAATGACTTTGCTTCTCTGTCACAATAGATGTTGACAAATCATTATACTCATTTTTTTTTGTTCAAATTCAACAAAATGAGTTGATTAAACTGCATTTGATATTAAGTGAAGCTAATGACACGAAAAAGAAACAGGTAAACTTATCAATAACCTTTTAAAATACTAAGAGGTATTAACAACGAAATAAACAAACAAAACCACATAAACCAGTGAAATATGTTACTGCCAAGTGTACTGAAACCTCTGCATAATGCATTGCAAGGGCTAAATGAACTGTATTCCAAAGGTATATGGACTTAGATGCTAGTGTAGATATTCTGATACATCCAGTAGTAAGTGAAACAAAAGGAAAGCTGAAAAGTGTCTCTTCTACTGACACTGAGTTTTACCAAAAAAAAAACCCACCTCAAAATAAAATGACAAATTAAAAATGTTTGTAATACGGAAAAAAAAAAAAATCTATGGATGTAAATATTGATTATATGTGTCATACAGTTATTTGTTCCTATTTCTTGGCCACTGACAGTGAGTTCAGAACTCAATCGCATGGCACCAGTACCAGTGGTACAGAATAAATTCTGATAGACAAGGTAATATTTAAAATGCAAAATCCTTGTTTCTCTTAGAAAAAAATGTCCCTGGAAATTCAAGTCAGTGTTAAAAGCAATTGGAACTCCTGACACAGATTGTAGCAGACAGGCCTTTTTTAATAACTAGTTGAATTGCGTTCTTTCATGAATTGGGATACTGTTGAACCTAAATCTATAGAAAGTAACTTAATTTCTCTTGACATCTGATAGAACTTCCTGGAAGCACCTGCAAGCCGGAATTCTAAAAACCCATACCAGGAAGGGCAGGCAACGCGTTTAACTTAGAGACCCATTTAATATTCAATATAACTATGTCTAGGCTAATGTAACTGGAATGGTTCTGAGTTCAAGCATGCTGTGTTGGGACCCAGCTGGGTACAAACTCTCATCTTCTACTTTCCTTCTTTGCAAGAGAAAGGGAATTCAGATGGTTGTTTTTTGAAGTTTGATGCAGATTTCTGCACAACCAGTCACCCCTGCAGGATCTCACGTAACTGAAAAACATCCCAGAAGGTGAATGAAGGAGCAGGCTATAAAAAGGCTGCAACAGTAAAAAGTCAAAACAAAAGTATCTTAATGTGTTATTTACTCATCTACTTATTTACTTTGGAAGAAACTGGAATTTCAGGTTGCTACAAAATAAGTTCCTTATTACAAATAATACAGAATGCACCAATTCTAGCTTTGTTCCAGTATATAGAATAACATTTTAATATTTATTTAATAAAGTTCCTTTGCTTTAGATGACACTGTAAGAGAGAAATCTTCACTGATATTTTAACTGCTTATTTTCCGATCTTATTTGAATCTAACCGACTGCCTTCCCCCAAAGAATACAGCATAAATAAAAATTCAACAAGGCCTTACCCTATGACCATTGAAAAAAATTCTACCCTATGAAAAAATTATCTGAAACAAAAGAAAACTACTACAGTATAGCAAGTCATAAAACTTTAAAATATTTGTAAGTTGTGAATTTTTATCACTGTTATTTTATATTCAGCACTCAATAAAACGGGGGTAGATGTATTTGTTTAAACAATTATAGTTTATAGTTACAAATTTAATTAGGCAGGATTATTTGCACAGTAGTTCATTTACATAATGTAATCTATTTTATACCAGTCCAAATTCCCTTGGTATAGAAGAGAACAGAAAATTATTATTTTTTTATTACAATATTTTTGATCAGTTAATTAAGACAATGTTCCAGTTACANAATCTGTCCTCTTTATACCCTCCCATCAGATACCTATACACTTGGATGGCATCTTCCTAGGCCTTCTCTTCTCCAGGCTAAACAGTCACAGCTCTCAGTTTTTCCTCATAAGCGAGATGCCCCAGTCTCTTAATCACCTCAGATCAGTCGAAGTCCTTAAGGAAATTTAACATCGTACGAAGGCAAGAAACACAAATATAGTGAGGGATTTCTGTAGCCACATTTCTTAATTTTTAAACTGTGTGTATTCCAGAGTTTTGTATGGACATTAAAATGGGAAGTGAAGTCTTTTTATGTTTCTTCCCTTTGCTCTCCTAAGGTTGCTTTTATCAAGATGGTGAGTCAAGATAATGTTCTCTGCTACTGCAAAGGAAGAAGTTCCATGCCTCTGTTTATTCTTACCCTTCTGCACTAATGGGTATCTTGTTCCCCTCCTTTTTTTTTGCCAGACCTGACATTTGCTTGACCACATAGCAAGTTGATTCAGCTTACTAGCCTCTCAGAAAATTATTCTGTGTTTCACTTGTTGGATTAGCTTTCTGCCAAACTAGTAAACTGAAATGATTTACTGTGTGGTCAGGCAAGGAGAAGGACAGAGGAAACCCAAGTAGGAGCCTTGGGGAAGAACAGTATATCCCTTTTTCAGAGCAGAGTCTCTTGTCGGGTCAGCCCATCTAATGTAAATCCATTCTGTGTCCCACCATCCTCTATGCTCCTTACAAAAAGAGACCAACTTTCAAATCTCCTTTCCTATAAGTGTGGTCTGGGGATCTGCTTCTTTCCTTAACTTCTCTTTTGCACAGGTAGTTCATTGTTCTGATTTGGAGTTGACTGCTTTGAGAGGAATATTTACAATGGGGTCTGACTGGTCTGTCATCACCAGCACTTCTCTCAGATGCCGTATTCCCTGGCATAAACTTATCTTGTTGACGGCAGACTGTTGAATTAGTATGTAGCTACATTTTTCCAGGATATTTGTCAGTCTCCAGCCAACAGGAAGGTCAGCTTGAAAGATGGAGTTCATCAAGAGAGCTATAATCAGCAGTATTCATAAAATATGAAGAACTCAGTTTGGAATAAATTCCTAACTAACATCATATCAAGATTCAATCAGCTACCCTTTATGAGAAGGAATAGAGACATTTTCTTCTCTTAATACTGTTAGAACTTCTCTTCTGACTATATGTTAATGCCAGATACATCCCATTTATTTCTCAGATTTACCTTTGGATCTTAACCCTTCCAACCTTCCATCTATATTAGATAAATGCAGTAAGTAGCTACAAATATCTGCGTTACTGCTTAACATTACAGCCCTGCACTTCTTAGGTCTCCAGAACAGAGTACATAGGTAAATATGATCGTGTTTATTACGCTGATTAAATTGAGAAGAGTCTTTCTGAAACACATAAGCATCCTGAAAACGACAAACAGTAATATTACAATTAAAAATAAGAACTAACTGACAGACACTTGTAAAAGCTTTAAAAAAAATTAGTGGTGTAAAAGGCATCACTGTCAAGCTTGAATACCTACCTTGTGTTCCACAAGTACACAGAATCATCCCTTATCCTGCTTCAGGTAAGTAGGTCAGCAAAGTGGAAGGAAAAGTTCCAGTATAATTAGTTAT
>VXBO01008295.1:237953-253955 GCA_013400135.1 Rhinoptilus africanus | reverse complement strand
ATCTGCAACGTCTCTCTGAATTTTCCAACCTGTCTGTTTGGGGAGCTCTTTGTATGTGGTTGCTTACATTGGCCATTCAAAATTTTTGGTTAGGTTTTATTTTTGAAGTACAGTTCTGAAAAACAATTTCTGCATAGAGAATTTCCCGTGACAATGTTTGCATGTGGATAGAAAGGGCTTGTGGTCTGATGGCCTTCTGGCCCTCTGCTTGTGTTTTAAAAACTTTAATACTTGGATTTGTTTTTTTAGAAAGCTCTCTGTTTTATGAGCATGTGCAAACACTCTGTACGTCTGGAATAAAACCTGTAGGACTGGGATTAAATTTAAGATCATGGGAACAGAACCCTCTCCCTCCTCAAAAAAAGCCAGGTTGTACTTCGCTCACCACTAGGGAAAGATTGTATTTGTTTATTTTCACAGAAAACGTGACTGTATCGTTCAGAAATGTCTCTCTACGTACAAAAAGTTGAGACCTCTATTTTCCTGCCATTTAGGTGGGTGAACTGGTTTCAGTACTCTTGACCTTAAGAGCTTTTTGATGGTATGAGACAAACTTCTGAGAAATAGCCACTTAAGGTCCCCAAACAGGCAAATTTATTAGGCTACCAGGCTATTAGTTTCTAGTGTGCTCCATCTCAAGTGCCGTGTTATGTTTTGGTCAACTTGTATTAAAAGGATATGGCAGAAATAGCAAAGGTTCAGGAGTGGATGGCAAATAAAAAACAAGTGGAAAAAAGAACTTTTTGTCTCTTAAAAAAGGATGAAGACTGTGTGAAATGAGAGGCCCAATGAAAAGCAAAAAAGCAAATGAGAAATATTATAGAGATTTGGAAAAACAACTGATTCATCTCTTCTGTAGTGCTCACTTACTGCGTTTCTTTATAATGCTGTGCTAAAAGAATGTTAATTGAAGTTGGAAGATACTGTTTTCAGATTGAAAAAATGAACTCTTATCAGAACTCAATCAGAAAACTATTCTTAAAAAGTTAAATGGAATTTTTGTGGAGGGGTAGAGAATAAGAACCACATAACTGGAGAAAAAACAGCAAGAGCAGTCTTGTGCTCGGCGTACTAAAACAGGTGCTGAGTTTATCCCAGCTTTGAGTGAAGTGTGGACACGGGTTTTGAGTGTGTCCTTATACGTTTGTTTGGTTGGGTTTATTTACACATAATTTTTTCTCGGGCAGACGTCTTTTATGGACTGCTTTGAGGAACTAATACTGAATTACACGGATATGGTTGTTTCAGGATCTCTTAGCTCAGTAGGCCTTTTGCACAGGAGGTACTTTGTGTTTCCCCCTTCATATATGCCTGTGTGGGCAAGTCTTTGATTGTTGGTAGCAGCTGCTTTCTGTGGGGCTGAACAGTTTCAAACACCCTTGGTGCAGTTTGCTTGTCCTGCTGGGGCTTTACCCAGCAAGCCATTCCCTGTGTTACGGGTGAGGGACTCTGCTGCCTTCTGACCCGTCCGTGGCATAAGGCGATGCGTGTCCTACCTCTCTGGCTATATGAGAAATGATGTGCTCGTGTGTTCCTTTCAGAGATCTGAGGAGGATGAGACGAAGCGCCTTCTTCAGCTCAGCAAGGAGGTTCTTTCAGAGGGTGCTGGAGTGGATGCTGTAGAGCAGCTGGATCACAACGAGGAGGAGCTGATCCTTGCTGAGTATGAGAGTGACGAAGAAAAGAAAGCGGTATCTGGGTAAGGACAGGGACTGAGGGGGTTCCATGACAAAGAAGTGTTTTCTTTATAATTTTTGGCTTGCCTTGATTAAAGAGATTTCACCCATGATTGTGCAGATATGGAGTTTCTCCCCCATCCAAGCTGTGTGAGGTAGCGGTTGTTCAGGGGGTTGGTTTGTTTAGTTGGTTGGTTTGGTGGGTTTTGGGGATTTTCTTTTGTTTAGTTTTTTAAGCTTTTGTTATACTGATCAGAGTGACCTGAAGTGTTTTCTGAGACAGTGCATCTTTATTAAAATGTGTGGCAATGTCCCCTGCCTTTATCCATGCTTGGTTTCCCGGAGAACACCTCTGGATGATGAGTGAATGACTTGAAATCAAGTTCCTTGCATTAGAAAAGCAAAATGGGACTCAGGGCAGCAGAGGAAGCTGTCAGTCCTGCAGATTAGTGCTGGCATCTTTTGATACTCTAAAGGGGTAGATATTGATGTTTCTAAAGACTGAGCTTCAGCATGAAAACCCCATGCACGCTCTTCTCTCTCGTACGTTTGCTTTATGCAGAAAGCCAGAAGCCATACTTCAGCATGAAAAGTCCAATACATTTAAAATACAAATTTACTAATTAGTATCTAGACAGATCCTTCTGCCTTACAAATTGCAAACCAACTTCGTTTATATGTAGTTTATCAAACATTAAACTGCTGTTGCCTTTGAGGAACTCTATGGCAGCTAAATGTCTTCCTGAAGCTTTTCTTTATGCAATAGCTTGAGGGTGGTAAATTGTCTCTAAAGGGAAAGTTTTACAAAAATAAATAAATAAGCTAACCAAAGAATAGTATAGCACTGATTAGCTTATGCCTGGGGCTTAGAAACACCAGATTTAAAAGAAAAAAAATATTTCTTGAAATTGCTAAAGACACAGCCCTACAGACATTTTTCTTTTAAAGAGCAAGGCTTGACTTGATTGAAGTGCACCCTTACACTATTCTTAAAAAGTCGATTTTTCTTTTACCTCCTGAGTTAAGATCTGAGGCTCTTCTTGAGATGACATAACCGGCTCTCTTAAGACCTCTCTCTTGTAGTAAAGCATCATTTGATTCTAACTGTCAGTGATCTGCTGAAAGAGAACTATTTGAGCTTTCTCTTTTCTTAGGCTGGAAGAAGATGACGACGATTTGGAAGAAGAGCATGTGACTAAGGTGAAATGAGGAAAGTAAATGGTGCCACCTCATAGAACAGCGTAGGAGTGAGCAGAATTATGGCTTCCTTGCACCCTTCCCAGAGTCAGGCAGTACAGAGGGATTTATGAACTAGCATCCAAGTTTGTTGATAATAGCGACCAGTTCTGCTGTGCTCATCTCCTTCTGGACTGCACTGGCTGCCTAAGCAGCTTGCTCTGCTAACACTGCTGAATTTTTGCTGTGGCTTGCTGTAAAAGCACAATGCAAGAGACCGTTTTTTATTACTCTCCAATGGTGAGTCCCTGTTATTATAGGGACCTTGGAAAATTAAAGGGAGAGAAAGGCAAATGCATAGGAGAAAACAAAGTTATAACTGTTGTCCTCAGCAGTTGTAAGGTGACATCGGGTGCCTTCCCTTTTGTTTTTGAAGGCTTGAGCAAGATTAACCCTGTTTAGGTGCTTGGGTGCTTCCTCGCAGGATTTTTTGTAGATAGGGGATTGGTTTCCATGTTCTCCTTCTCTTCCCTTTTTTCTTCCTCATCGTAGATTTATTACTGCAGCCGCACTCACTCCCAGCTCTCTCAGTTTGTGCGGGAGGTGCAAAAAAGTCCTTTTGGCAAAGACACACGTCTGGTCTCCTTGGGATCCAGGCAGGTATGTGGCATTGTTAACAGAGACCCAGAGTGCATGTTAACCTAACGTGGGAGCCTTTGGGAGAAGGTGTGTGGATGTGACACCACAGAGGGCATCTCGGGGGCTGGCTGAATCTCCCATTGAAAAACTCAAGCAGTCATGAGTCGTGACACAGATCTGTGTGATGTGTGTTTTTCTGTGAGCTGTGTCTTGGCCATTTACCCTTTGATGTAAATGCAAAAATCTGGTTTACCTTTTCTGATGTGGAAGATTACAGGTGTCTGAGTCACTGGCAAGGCGCTCCTCTTAGTATTATTTCTGGTAGCATTTTTTAGAAGCTGTTACGTAGCAGTAAGCTGTCTCAGTGCACCTTTTCTCATATTTTTTTTCTCCTTGCTAAGTTTTTATGGGTTTCGAGCATATTTATTCCAGTTAGTATGCACAATGTCTTACCAATTCCGTTCCAGACTCTGGCCTGAGATTGCTTTAAAGAAATCTTTTATTTTACAGTAAAGGGTGCACATGGGGGCACTCGGTGCTTAATGACCGCCTACCGCTTCCTCTCTTTGCATGTTGAAGAACCTGTGTGTGAATGAGGAGGTGCGACGCTTGGGGGCTCTCCAGCTCATCAATGACCGCTGCATGGAGATGCAAAAGAACAGACATGGTAGGAAACGCTTCCAGCCCGGGGAAGCAATCACTGCTAAAGCTGGTATGAGAGTCGGGAGACAGTGTGCTCTTTTGATCAGTTCTAGCAAGAGAGTGGTGGGAGCTTGAAAATGGCAGGTTGGAGGAGCAGAGCTAGAGATCCTTAATGCTTTTGTTTTCTTGTCCTGCAGGCTAGGATGCTGAGAACTGTATGTGTTTTCTGAGTGCCTTAAGTTGGTCAGCACTTCCGCAACGGAAGGATAACTGTCTTTGTAACTCAGTAGTACTAGAAATGTTGGGAAATGTCATATGGCTAAATCTAGCTGGCAAGAGCAGTGTCCACTGTGGAGATGGAAATGTTACTGGTGAATAGTATTTAAATAGATGATAGGTCAAAAATACATGTGACAAAGCCTGCTTTGAAATTCAGGACGTTCTGCAAAGTGGTTCTTTTAGGTCTATGTGTTGCTCATAGCTTTGTTTTGATTTCTGCTCTTAGAAAAGAAGAGTGATGAAGAGATGGAAGGGAAGAAGAGACGTGTGAGTCGCACTGTATGCCCATTTTATTCCTATGAGCAAATGCAGTTTCTCCGTGATGAAGTTCTCGTGGAAGTGAAGGATATTGAACAGTTGGTGGCTTTGGGAAGGGAGACCAAAGCCTGCCCATATTATGGGAGTCGATACGCCATTCCTGCTGCTCAGGTAAGGTGTACACAGTTTTAGCAGAATTAATGTCAGAGACTAAGAATAAACCAATTGCTTGCTCTCTCCACTACTGTTACTCAATATTGTGGGAATTTGTAAACACGCTGTGTTTCTGTCAGATGTAGTTTTGCTGGGAAAGCAAAGGAAAATGAGAATACCCATTTGAAGTTAGTAAGGAGTCTGGGAGTATGTCTCAGCATTCTAAAATACTTGAAAGGCTCAATAACATTGAGGTGATACGGGTACACGAGTGCAATCTTAGCGCTTGTCACCGCTCTTCTTCCTTGCTTGATTCTTTATCAGAAGACACGCATTCAGTGCTTCAAAGGAGGTTCAGAAGGTAACCTGAGCTGATACGCAGTTGTAGCATAATCATTTCTCTTTAGCTTACATCCCAGTGCCCCTCTCAAGCATGTGCTTCTGTCTGTCTTCCTACCTTTCCCATAATAAGAATGAGTAACTTGACCAGATTCTGTGAGGCCATGTGATATGGGCCTTTAATGAGTGTCTGGGGAGTGCCCTGAGTTTGTAAGGATGAGAGCTAGAATCAGGGCAGTGTGTGCTTCTCCTGTAGCTGGTGGTGCTGCCCTATCAGATGCTCTTGCACGAGCCTACCAGGAACGCTGCTGGGATCAAGCTGAAGGACCAGGTTGTCATCATTGATGAGGCCCACAACCTCATAGACACCATCACCTGTATCCATAGTGCGGAGGTCAGTGGCTCTCAGGTGAGTCATAGCCTGGCTTGTTCATCGTGAGCAAGCTCTGCATCCAGCAGAGCGCCCTTTCTTGACTCCTTCGTAATAACAGCTCCTTTTTTTTGTTCGTGTAGCTGTGCTGTGCCCACTCCCAGCTGCTGCAGTACATGGAGCGGTACAGGTGAGGATCTCTGAGGGAAACAGCACAGCAGTGGCAGGCAGTGTGAATGCCACGGTTTGTCTCATGTCTACAAGGTCTTTCTTGCTTTTCCCCGGTGGAAAGTTATTTGCATTAATACTTCTGCAGATGAAAAGCCACTTGCTTCATTATCTCTGTCTAGAATCCATCTAAGTTAGACTCCTGGGGCTGGTATTAAGCAGCAAGAAGGGGGATACCCTGAGGATTCTGGTTTTCCCTTATACTCTCAGTTCCTTTCCCAGTATCTCCCTCTAATCGCATCCGCTTTGTGATGTGGAGTTTCAAAAGATTCCATCTTTCATGTCTGTCCTGGACCGTAGTCTTTCATGTGCTGACTGGCGTTATGGCAGAGGCAGTAAGCTCTGAGGAGGAGGAAGCTATATGTGGTTTTTGGCTCTGGCCAAATCTTGCGTCTTGTCATCCCTGCAGTGACTTGATTATTGTGCTCCATCTAATGCTAATAACTTTGCATTTGCAGAGCATTATTGCAGCAGGGACTTGAGACATCAATGCCATTGTAATAAACAAACTGTAATTAATGTGTGAGGGGAAAGGCGATGGTAGGGACAGTGTGGGGTGCATGGGTGAGTGCTCTGGGGTGACCTTGGGCAGAGTATCCAGGGGTCTGTGCCCTGTCACAAATAGGGAGAGTGAGCCTGGGAGAAATTGTTCTTGGTTCCTCTCTCCCAAAAATGAAGGGGAGTTTAGAAATTGTCTCTGCAGCTCAGCTGCTTGAGATAGTCCCTGAAGATGTTTTGAGGCCTAATACCTGTCTCATTTTTCATAGGAAACGTTTGAAAGCAAAGAACTTGATGTACATTAAGCAGATCCTGTATTTGCTGGAGCGGTTTGTGGCCATGCTGGGAGGTAAGTAAACCTAATCTGTCTCCAGGGATGCTGATAGACTCTGAGCTACTTGGTGCTTCCTCAGAGCACTGTCCCCCTTTCCCCTCTGCAAAGACTGTGGGGAAGTGTTGCACAGGTATAGGTTCAGATGCCAGTAATTTTATTTCTCAGGCTGTTTTGTAATACGGAGATGTTGACTGGTGTCTGCCTGAACCCCTCTCTTTGTTTGATAAGCTGAGGAGCAGCACATGACATCATAAGTTGGTAGAGGCAGTTTCCTTCTCTTTCTGTGTGATTTTCAGATCTGATTTGAGTGGGGACGAGGTAGAATGCTAAATGATGAGTACAACAGATGTGTGACAGCAGAACAGCTGTAAATCTGGGCAGTCTGGTAGCACAGCCTCTACTTGTGTCTGCAGAAGGGGTCTTTCTTGAGTGGTGCCTTTCCTTTGTGAGAAAATGTTATTTTGCTGTGATTTTTAAATCCACTGGAATTCTCAGCACCCCTTTCCCCTAATGATCTGTTTGCAAGACCTCAGTGTGTATTGAGGAGAGCCTGCTGTAAGTTCATAAAGAACTTCCTCCTTGCCCAGGGGAAATGCAGCTCTTTGGGGCAGGAGGCTGGTGGTGCTCTCTGCCTTTTCTCTCAAGCATATACCTCTGTTCCTTCTCCACTCTTCTCTTCCCCACCCTCAGTTAAGTGCTTTCATTAGAAAAAGCAGCCTGTGTACAGCTTCATGATTGAGGCTGTAAAAGCGAGATGTGAGGTGGGTGCTAAACACTAGGACATAAAACGCTGTGAGTGGCAGCAATTAATCCTGTTCTGGCTGTCAGGGTCTGGTTGTGCAGCTGTCCTCAGGTTTTCCCCTCTTCCCGATCGCCTGCCAGCCTGTGCGCCTCCCAGCTCCACGCTGCTGCATTGAGGAGGGGTGAGGGATGCATTGCAGTCCCTGTCCCTTCATCTTTGCAGCATGATGACTGCGTGGCGTGTGAGCATTTGTATGCACCCACCCTACCTGCTGCCTCCTGCTACAGAAGGAATGTAGGTGGTGTTTCTTAGGATGCAGCAGCAGCAGCACACTTGTCCTGCAATGTAGGGCTACCCTACAGGGGAAATGAAAACTGAGCAGGAGCTGATATTTTGTCTCTGTAGCTACATTTTGCAGATGTGTTGGTTCTTGGTTTTTGTCCTGCTGCAGTGTCCCTTTCAGCTCAGTTGTTAGTCTTTTGCTTAATTCTAAGACAGACCCATTGTAAGCCTTCCTTGAATCGGTTTCATGTTTTACAGGTAATGTGAACCAAAATCCTAACTGTCAGGCAGTTGCCCAAACAGGTAAGACTGGAGCGAACACCTGGGGTATGCAGTCATCAGTCAGGGACATGGGGGTGGGCAGTAAGGACCTGCAAGCCCAGCAGCTAATAATTTTTTTTCTCCTTTTCCCCCCTTTTCTTTCAGGGACCGTGCTAAAATCCATCAATGACTTTCTGTTTCAGAGCCAGATTGACAATATCAACCTCTTCAAGGTAACGCAAATGTTGTTGTCTGCTGGGGCATGGGTAGTGGTGACTTGTTCGAGGTTATCAGGAGCCATGTGTGAGAGCTGGAAGCAGAGCCAAGGCCCAGGTGGCAAAATCTACTTTCTAGCAGATTGTCCCCACCTCTCCAATGTGTAGATCTCTTCTGCTGCTGTCTGGATAACTGGGCATTAAAGCTGTGTAGGTGGTTTAGGGTAGAGGGAAGCAAGCAATGAAACATGTATGAGTGCAGAGGCTGCCTGTAGGCAAAGCTGAACTGTAAGGGTTGAGGATGAAGAAACTGTACTACTGCAGTAACCGAACCCATCCCTCGAACCTCCAAACACGGCACCTTAACACCGTGTGTTTCCACCCTGGAAGCAATGCCTTTGTAACAAACTGTTGCCTGGGAGGAAATACTCACAAAGAACTGTGCAACCCTCCCCGAAAGCATATCAAGAACATCGGGTGGTATCCCTGCTGGACAGGGGTCAAGGGCAGCAGGATGGGAGAAGGGATGCTGAATGCCAATTAATTTTTTCTGTTTTCCTCCAACAGGTTCAGCGTTACTGCGAGAAGAGCCTCATCAGTAGGAAGGTACTGCCCCTGCAGCTTTACGGTCAACAGCATTCAAATGCTGTTTCCACATTGAGTTTGAAGTGGAAGATGCAGCAGCTGGGAGCGGGAGCCTGTTTCCTCCACCTTGCTCTGCTCTGCAGACAAAGTGGTTCCTGCAGAAGGCACTCTGTGGGCAGGTTACCTTTGCTGCTATGCAGCAAAGAAACATACAACGTGGTGTACTGCAGTATTCCAGCGGGTGCTCATTCTGTGCTGCTTGGCCTCAAACTCGCCAGCCTGGTAGGCTGCACTGGGCTGAGGGAACAAGCATCAGAGACTGGCTTTGGGTTTGATTTGATGAGTGAAGTAATGGGAGCTCTGGGATGATAGACTGGGATTGGGCTGGTTTGCGAACACCTACCAAGGAATGCTTTCTGTGGCAGGCCAGCAAACCTGTTTTTATCTTGTCTGATTCTGCTGTTGGTGGTCTTAATCTTACTGGCTTTTGCTTGGCAGCTTTTTGGGTTTGTGGAGCGATATGGAGGCCCTACCACAGCTGTGAAGACCAACAAGGAGAACCAGAAGTTGGCTGGCTTGCAAAACTTTCTTCTGACCCTCCAGCAGGGATCTGATAAAGAAGGTGAGTTCAGACATCTTCCACTTGTGCATCTGCAGACAAAGTGAGGATGTGGAAGCTGCATCTCTCTGCAGGAGGAAAGAGGGGAGGCAGATTTGAAGAACGAGAGACTGCAGAAGCTGTCATGCACAGGTGGTTTTTAATATGTCTGAATTAGATGACCTAGGCAATTATACATACGATTAGAAGATCTCCTGAGGTCCCTTCCAAGCTGAACGATGATACGATTCTGTGTTTACACTGCACACGCTCAAGCTTTGCACTGCTGTGACCTGATGGCTCTGGCATCTGAGCTACTCTGGGTAGCTCTGTTTAGTGTTGCCAGCTACAAAAGCCAGAGATGCTTCTTTTTTCCTAGCAATGAGACAGAATTTAGGTTCTCTTTTATTGGATCTTTGTTCTCTGCCTGCATATGTAGACCAGGTATCATGTTCCTGTAGAAAGGACCCATCTGTATTTCGTGCTTAGTCTCTGTCTTCAGAAATGTGGCCTAAGTTGCCTTTTCTCTTCGGGCTGGCAGGTCCTCCCCAGAGCCCTCCTGTGGAGCCTGAGAATGACCAGCTCCGAACTGCATCTCCACTGATGCAGATTGAAGGATTTCTCTCAGCCCTCACGAATGCAAACCAGGATGGCCGAGTCATTCTCAACAGGCAAGGTAACTAGAAAGGGCGAGCCGGGGCGAAGGTGGCATGGGTCGCAAGCAGGGTGCTTCGCTGGCAGTGGGGGAGGAGATCCTGAGCCCGGGGGGAGCCTGCGGTGACGTATGTGTGCCGTCCATGATGCAGACTGGCAGGCTTGGTCTGTCTGAGGATGCTCATGAACCCAAAGGAATCTTAACCAAGGGCACTGGGGCCAGGGTTGGCAGAGCTCTGCTCCCACTCTGGATGTCAGTTTTTGTCCTGCAATTTCCTGCACCTTTTCTACTGCTCCAGCAAAATTAGGAAGCAGAAGGTAACTCCTGGGTTGGTGTTACCTGCTGCTGCCCCTGGGAGTGTTGAATAGCCAGTGTTTGCTTTGAGAGGTGGGGACCTCCCAGAGTGCCCAGGGCAGGAGGGAGAATCCCTTCATACCCCTGTGTGTCACGGCTACTTCCTGATGTTGTCTCTCTCCTTTTCCCAGGCACGGTTGGTCAGAGCAGCCTCAAGTTCCTCTTGCTGAATCCAGCTGTCCACTTTGCCAAAGTGGTGGAGGAATGCCGTGCTGTCATCATTGCTGGGGGCACCATGCAGCCGGTGAGGGAATGAGGGTGCTGTGCTGAGCTCTCAGGAGGTCTCTGGTGCTATCTGCGAGCAGGCGTGGAAAGATAGCAGCTTGGTCCCACGGGGGTGTGCTCTTCTCACCTCCCATGGCGTATGTGGGAGAAGACCTTTCCTACCTACCCTGTCATCTCCCTGGTGCGGTTTCCCTGCATGAGGTGTCACTCTGCCCGTGTACGCAAAAAGTTGTAGGTGTAAGGGCAGGATGGCCCTTGTCAGCCTTGCTCGTCTCAGGACGATACGCACTGAGGCTGAGCTCATGGTAGGCTGTAACTAGCATGGGTAGCAGTCAGAGGGCCTCGCAGAGCCATCTGATGTCTAAAGGGACAGGGATCCCACAGGGAACATCTCACAGGGGATCTTTCAGAAAAATCAAGGCTTCGGTATTGGTATTATGGCAGGCAGCTTATCATCCTTCTCCCATTGCTTTAGTGCCTGAGGCAGCGTGGTTGTGTTGTACAGATGCAGTGGGGGTCTGTCAGATATCCCAGTTATTTACATTTATCCTGTTCCGGGATGTGAATGTCCTGAAGTTTCCTCTTTGCCCTTCTGGTGACAAGGGAGGAAAGGAGGGTATGAAGTGCAGGACCTCCTTTTTGGAAGGCCACCGTTCCAACTTTCAACCCTTCAGACGGCAGCTCGGAGAGAGGATGTAGTTGCCATCCCAGCTGTGGTCTGTGCAGTGCGTGGGGGTCCTGGTGGGGGGTGTTTGGGCCTGGGGACCTCTGACATCGGGGCGTGCTGGGCCAAGAGAGGCTGGGTGACTGCAGGCAGGGGACCTGCCCAATGCGTCGCGGCCACGGCAAGGCTCAGGACCATGGGTGCTGGAAGGAGAACCCCCCAGTGCCCATCATGCTTGTGCTGGTGGTTGCTGTTTGGGGAGGGCAGGGCGGTGCTGGGGGTGGGCAGTCGTGCTGGCACTGGTGAAGCTCTTTGCTTCAGGCTGTGGCCAGCCTTGCGGGATGTTTGCTGACCCTTTCTCCTTCTGCATGCCCTTAACTCCAGCACGCCTCCCGGGCCTGGCCTGCGTGCTCAGCCTTTCCATGCCCTTGGTCTTCCCATCATGGAGGGAGCCCATCTCTCCCAGGCCAGCAACCCACGAGATGGGGCTGACCACTGGTGCTCAAGGAGCAGCACCGGTGTTGCTGATGAAGCGTCTTCTGGGACACTGGTGCTTTACCTCTCTTTGGCTTTTGTGGTTTGTAGGTGGCTGATTTCCGAGAGCAGCTGCTGTCCTGCGCTGGCGTGGACCCTGCTCGCGTCGTGGAGTTCTCTTGTGGTGAGTGTGCCGGGGTGGCAGGGAGGGGGTCATAATCTGTCTCTGCAGACCCTGAGTTTTGCAGTTTGCCTGTGGTGCTGTTTTGTCCATGCTCTTGAGCGACGTGGCATCTTTGATGGCGGCAGAGGGGTGCTGGGTCCCTTCCACTCAGCTTCCCCAGCACCAGTGGGCAGCACGCTCTGCCGTCTGCCCAGGGGCTTGGCGGTGGAAGTCACAGCAGCTGAGTGACTTAGGCAAACGCGTGCCTCACTGGGCACAGGTAAAGCTCTCAAGTTTTGTGCGCAGCCGTGATGTTGACTCTCGCTACTTGTTTTTGTCTCCAGGACATGTGATTCCTCCAGAAAACATTTTGCCCATCATCCTCTGCAGTGGTCCTTCCAACCAGCAGCTGGAGTTCACCTACCAGACGAGAGACCTGCCCCAGATGGTTGGTCTTCCCTTTGTTCCCTGCCTTGGTATCTCTTTTTTGCTTCATGTGCTTATGTTGCATAGGACAATGTGCTCTGCTGTTTGAAAGGTTGGTTGATAAAAGCCATGGCAAGGGAAATCCAAGGGATTTGGGGCAGGCATGCTGGCACGTAACTGGGAAAGAAGAGCAGCAGAAGGGGTTTTTGAGCTGCCTGCTCAGAGGTGGCTAGCGGAGGTGAGGAGTACTAGCAGCTCCTGTTTGGCTGTACAGAGATCCTGCATTTGTGTGCTGGATATCAGAAGGAGATTTCTGCCTGGGCTTCGCGGTTTGAAGGGCTCAGTGGCAGTGGGGCGCGGTGGCCCTGCAGAGCGCAGCCCAAACCATAGGGGCAGCAGCAGATGTTTCTGCCCTTTTTCCTTCTCCCTTTGGTGGGCCGGTAAGCACCCAAGGCCAGACACTAGGTCTGCTCTGCCCCTGCTCAGTCTCCACCAGATGTGCTAGCTAGCTCTCCACATCTGTTCTGGGGTGACAGGTCCCATCCACTGGGACAACGGACATAAACACTCCTTTCCTGAATGAGCACTGCTCCACAGCCGTAACAGAAACCCTGGATTGGGAGGAGAAGCCAAGCAGTAAGGAGCTTTTTGGTGATTCCTGGCTCCCCTAGAGAGCTCTCTTCGACCTGGTGTATTTCCCACATTTTTTAGGGGGGTGTGATCCTGAGAGTGTGTGCAGAATTGGAGCGGCATTAGCTGGAGCTCCTGCCAGCTGCCATATGCTGTTGTCTCTTTTGCAGATGGATGAGACGGGTCGAATCCTTTGCAACTTGTGCAACGTGGTCCCCGGGGGTGTGGTGTGCTTCTTCCCCTCCTACGAATATGAGAAGCAGGTGTATGCGCACTGGGAGAAGACGGGGCTGCTCACCCGCCTGGCGGCTAAGAAGAAGGTAACTGTGCAGCCAGGGGCAGTTGCTACTTTAAATGGAGGTTTCAAAAATCAAACAATTATCTATGCGTTACAGGCTTCTCTCTGAGTTGTTCTCAGCAGAGCAGAGAGGATGTTTATCTAGCCAATCCCTCCAGTAATGAATAAATGATACTTCCCGGGCGGCTGATCGCTGAGCTGGGATCTAAATGAGATTAAAGGCAGCTATAGATTCTTTAAGCGCACAGTCTGTGTAGTGGCCATGGAGGGAGACAGTCCTTGCTTTCCATAACCAGCAAGCTGGCTTCTGCTTACCTCTGTGTGGCTAGGGGGCTGTTCAAGTTGAGCTCTTCTGGGGAATTTGTTTTTCCCAGGCTCAGCTCTGTGTCCCTTGAACACAGACCAGCACAACTAAGGCCTGGGCAGAATGGGACCAGACTGCAGTTCGTAGGACAAATGGCGGTGTTCTGGTAGAAGTGCAGAGTGGAGAGTTGAAAGACTAGCAGCAGTGACTTCTCTTGAAAGGGTGATAAGAAACATTGAATAGGGAAATAGGAAACCTTTGCTACGACTCTCCTGAGTATCTGAAGGTTGGATATGGAGGGTCAGGCAGTCTGAGTGTCTCAAGGTGTGGGGCAGGGGTCTTGGATCATGTACTGGGGAGGGGGAGGAAGGACTACATATACACTGGCTGGACTTCAGTTTACTAGCAGCTAAATAACTTGACAGGTGGATTAGGAGAGCACAGTCCTGGATACTTCAGAGCCTTGGTGCAGGTATTCTGACACATGGATCTGCCTATAGGTTTTCATGGTGGAAGCACCATGCTTCAGCTGCTCCACATCTCTGTACAGCTATCGCTCCTAGCGCCTTTCAGGTGTGTTCTGTCACGGTCCCAACCGTCTGCGTGCTGCCTCCAAGGCTTTGTGCCCCAATCACGCAGCTTGCTCTACCTTTCGACTCTGATTTGTTCTCATTTGGCCTTTGGAGTCTCCAGCAAATTGGATGCGCGTTAGCAAAGCAATTTGGTAGAAGTGCAGCAAGTGTGACTTTCAGCTGCCCACACACAAGATCATATCATAGCAGAGGAAGGTTAAAGTCTTTCCTGAGGTGGCTGTGGTGAGATCACACTCAGATTACGTATAAATTACACAGGGAAAATTCATTTAAATCGGAGGATTAAATAGCTGCTGTTTAGTAAGTTAAATAGTTTTGGCTTGTATTTGTAATTGCCAGTTATTTTTCTACTGAAAGACTGATTCTGGCTGGTAAAATTGGATAGTACTTGCTAACCGAGAGAAAACACATCCTTTAGTTCTTTACTGTCACAGGAAAGACAGATGCTGCAGCTCTTGTTTACTTGGAAAACAACTTGTGATTTAGGCCAAGGTGCAGCATCTATCAAATTGCAGCTTAACTGCAGGGGCTTTCAGTAACTAATTAGGCATGCTAGAATAACATAAAGAAATATTACTTTATGCTTTGCATAGAAAACTAATTTATTCATTGGGCAAGGAGAGCTACTACTTAGAATTAATTGGCAATTCGAATTGATTGGTCCTGTCACTGTCCTGCAAGATGCTGCAGCTGGAGGGTCTCCTCATCCCGCTGGATCTTTATTTGTAGGTGGAAGAGGTGCACCTTTCAGCTCTCGGGTGACTTTTAACGTCTTGCAGAATTAGACAAGTCTGCCAAAGCTGAAAGGGAATGTTGGAGCAGCTGCTGCGCCCTTCAGAGCCCAGCTGAAAAGGGCTGTAGTGAGCGCGCAGAGCTTTTCCAGGGCGGAGGGGAAAGGTGCTGGTTAAGTTTGCTTTTTCAGGCAATTTGCCTTTCCCCGACCTTAGTTCAATGTGCTGTTTAATGGCACGGGAGTAAAACCATTTGCTTTCTTTAAACCGTTTGCTTCCTCTTGCTGCAACTGACGCGCTGCCTGCGACAGATCTTTCAGGAGCCGAAGAAAGCCAGCCAGGTGGAGCAGGTGCTGGTGGAATATGCCAAGTGCATAAAGGTAAGCTGCGCTGGGGGGCTGGTGGGAGCGTGGCGTCCCAGCTGCGCATGGGAGCGCTGCCGGAGAGGGGCTTGCAGCTTTTAACAAGGCCAAGAGGGCTCTAGCCCAGGCGTGGGAGTGTTTCTGCAGCGCAGAATCCTTCCCTACTCTGGCTGAAGTGGCTGGTCCCTCTCCTGCAGCGCTGCAGCCAGGCAGGAGGACAGATGACGGGGGCCCTGCTGCTTTCTGTAGTTGGAGGCAAAATGAGCGAAGGGATCAACTTCTCTGATGACCTGGGAAGGTAAGGTGGCTGCTCCTTGGTGGTGTGGTGACCCCCAGCACGATGGACACGTCAGTACGTGCATCGATAGAAAATCCTGGGGAGCACATGGCTTGGGCTGATGCTTAAACCAACAGGACCAAGTCTGGTGGGTGGTGTAAAACCCGCTTGCCCGTGTGAGCAATGCAGTTAGGCTTGCTGTGCCAGATAATCCCTTGTTCTGGCACCCTGAATCCCTCTGCAGTTTTCCATTCGGAAGGTTTGTCAGGCTGCTGTGCTTTATTGCTGCCTTTGGTTTTCAGGGCTGGCTGTCTTTCAGGGGTGCAGCGACCTCTAATTTATCAGTCTGTTGGCAAAGTGCTGTAGGATGAGACATTAGGAATAATGCCGTCCTCCCTTGCCCCTTGCAGGTGTGTGATTATGGTGGGAATGCCTTACCCCAACATTAAATCTCCAGAGCTCCAGGAAAAAATGACTTGGCTTGACAAAACAATGGTAAGAGACACTTACACCTCTGCCTCTTTCACTTCGGCCTTTTAGTATTAACCTTCTTCCCAGCACACGAGTCCCT
>VXBO01008295.1:207041-237933 GCA_013400135.1 Rhinoptilus africanus | reverse complement strand
TTTTTTTTTTTTTTTCCTTTGAGCTTGCCCTCGTTTCCCAGGCTGTGTGGTACCGAGGGCACAGCCTTCTCCACACTCCGTGTGTGCAGGTGGCACTAAACACAGGGAAGAAGCTCAGGGGAGGGAAGCACCCCTGGGGCTCGCTGGGAGCTCGGAGTTCCAAGGGGAGCAAGGTCCCTTCACCCCAGAGGAGGTGGCAGGGCGGTGCGATCACTCCTCCGCTTGGCTCTCTTGTTCTTTCTCACTGTCCACTGGAGATGCAGCTCCTGGGCAGCTGGGGCAAGTTTTCTACTTTCAAGGGTGCCTCGGGCTGGCTCTTTGGGAATGCTCAACACAGCGTTCCCACTACAGCCTTTCTTCTGTTCCTCCTTACGCTCCGCTTGGGGTCTGCTTTCCGCAGGGGTAAAGGCATTTGCCTCACTTTGTTCTTAAGACTCCCTGGTTTGATTTACATCTACCTCATGTTCAGTCTTGCCTCCTTCTCCTTTCCAGCCCAGAGCTGCTGGCCAGGCACCTAGCAGAGTGCTGATTGAAAACCTGTGCATGAAGGCAGTGAACCAGTCGATAGGTAATTAATTCATCCTTCCTCGGACGGGCTGGGGGATACGAAATGTGACTGCACTGGAGTAGGAGGGTGGGAAAAAGGACACGTTACCAATGAGTCTAAGAACGGATGATGGGAACATGAGCTTCCTTGCCTGAGAACAAACACCTGAGTGGACCGTTCTAATCTGGTTGTACGCTCTGTACAGGCAGAGCCATTCGCCATCAGAAGGACTTCGCAAGCATCCTGCTCCTGGACCACAGGTACGCGCGCCCCGCCATCTTCAACAAACTGCCGCAGTGGATCAGGGAGAGAACCCAGGTGAAACCTGCCTTTGGACCAGCATTTGCTGAGTTAAGAAAGGTCAGACCTTTTCTCTTATGTACTGCTACCAAAACTGTTTCCTACTGTACTCATCTGTGCTTTCCTCGGACCTTCACTTTAGAGCGAGGCTAGAGGCAAACCGGCTGGTTTTGTGTGTTCCTAGTTCCACCGGGGGAAGGCGGATGCTTTGTGATACGGACCAGAGAACAGGCTGCAGGGTCAGCTCTGGGAGCTGCACCTCTGAAGCAACACAAATTCCTGCTCTTCTGTACCCAGGAGTTTGCGAATCTCCACCTTCTGCCTCCTTTGTGGATGTCTGCTGTTCAGTATCTGAGCGCTGTGACGGCGAGACAGCCGTCAGCACCACAGCCAGGAGGGAAACCGGTTGTAGGTCTGAGGCGGGGGAAGGGAGTAGCTTGCATTTGTTTACAGCTGTTAAGGTTTTATTTAAATTGATTAAATATTTTCAACCCAAACACTTACATGTATGGACAGTGTAATTATTTTGATGAACAAATCTGCCTTTTCCCGTCAACCACGAAGTGTAGGGGGCTTGATGACCAATGAAAACAAGGAGCTTTTCACAAGAACGGTGAAGTATCAGGTCATCAGTTTGTGTCGTGTTGGAATTACACGGTCAGACTGGTAAGACGTGGGGTAGTTACGGATAACACCTCTTATCCCCTTCCTTCTACCTTGCTTCAAGCCGGCAACAGATTCAAAGAGCTGTTCATTCTTTCAAGGGGAATAAAGATACGGCCACAATACAGCTCAGCACTTCTCCTTTGATCATGCTTAAGCACAGGATTGCCCCGCTCTTTTTATGGCGTAGGCTTTTGAAGTCCAAGTAACTTTGTGTGGAAAATGGTCACCTTCCTGGGGTTCTTTCCTAGGTCACGGGTCAGGGCTGGAGGGCAGGGATGACAACAGGCCCGGCGGCTATGTAATCCCTTGGCTCTTTCTGTCACCCTGAGCAAAGGCTGTTCTCAGGAGCCTCTTGTTCCTCCTTGCCAGTTTCAGCAGCTGGATGCTACTTCTCAAGGCTCTTCACAATGAGGAAAGCACTTATAATTAGGCAGAGCTGGTACCTAGCCCCTATATGCTAATTAACCCCACAGGGAAAGAAGCAGCTGCTTCGGAGAAACTTCTGTGATGAGTCTCCTGCCCCTTCAGTGGGAACAAACCCCACCCTGCGGCACAAGCTCTGCCTTCACCCCCGGGACAGCAGCAGTGGGAGAGGGGGATGCTGCTTGTACCAGCTGCTGCCCTCCAGCCCCGTGGCTTCCCGCTTCTGCCACAGCAAAGGCTGCAAGGATCTGCTTCCTTCAACTTTATTGACATTTTTCTGACAGGAACAGGCAAAGAATGACCATAAGCCAGGTAGAGAAAACAACCAAGTGCAGAGGCACCAGGAATTAAACTCCTAGGAAGGGACACACACACACACATACACGCTTTCATTCTCTCTTCGAGCAACACCCAAGCAAGCAGCAGCTTCAGCAAGCAAGCAGCAAGAAGACAAATGATGCAAGGGCTCTGTGCCTGCAAGAGATGCTTTTGCAGTCCTCACCAGTCATGTTAGGAAAGACGGAGGGCCCTTTAACTCAGGAGCAATGCTAGTTCTGCTCCTCTGCGTGCAGGCCGCCCCCACTGCCCGCCAGCTGAGGCAGGATTTATTGCGCCAGCGTGAGCAGCAGCAGCGCTGGAGACGGAATGTGGTATCTGGGGTGGAAAATAGCAGACAGCAGAACTCCTTATTGGTAATTGTAATCGCGGCAGCCCTTCGCTCCTGTTGCTGCTGCTCTTCTTCAAAAAGATACAAGAAAGTCCCCCTGCCATGCCAGTGCCTACCCTCCAGGAGGTGCTTCCACGGGGTAGTGTCTCTCAACGGTGCTTAGTTCAAGAGTCCTGGGATTCGCACTGACGCTCGCCTGATCCCCATCTATGACTCCCAGTCATCCTCATCCTCCTCACCTGCAGGCTGCTGTGGGGGTGGCAGGGGGGGTATTGAGTCCGACATACGAGCAAAGGCACCAGCAGGACTTCCAGGAGCATCAGGATTTCCGGAGGCTCCCGGCCCTTTCCCTGAAATACCTGTGAGGGAAGGAAAATCACCAGTAAGTGACACCCGGGGACTAGAAAATACAGCGGGTCAGTGAAGGGGAGGGGACCCCAGCACCCAGGTGACCCAGGCAAGAAGAATGGCCAAGATGCTTAAACACTGGCCCAGCCCTGTGCGAGGGCTCATTTAAAGCTCCACCTGAGCAAGTCCATGTCCTCTGAGGGGTGACACTGGCCCCGTGGGCAAGGGGCCCAGCTGCCCCAGCACTGCATTAAAAGACACCACTCTCCCTGCCTCAGGGGTAGCTTTCAGAGCCCGTGCTCTGGGCAAAGCGTCTCTGTTCCTTTTCCTAGGGCTGTGGCTGACCCAAGTGAGCTGCCGGAAAGCGCTCTCCCTCCCTCCGAGGGGAAAGGCGCCACCCACCCCGCAGGACAGTACCTTTGCGCCTCAGCACCAGTTTGTTGAAGAGGTCTGACATCAGATCGCCACCTTGTCCCGTAGCTCTCACTGAAAAAGAGCAAGTCAGGCAAGAAGAAGTGTCAGTCTGCACCTTAGCACTACAGCGAAAGCATTCTCCTGCACTGCTGCCTTCAGATTAAAGGAAAAAACACCAAAACCCCTCTCATCTTGTGTCACTCCCCTAATCTTTCCCAGTACAGTCCAATTGCAGGTCAGGAAAACACCAGGCACTGCACAGGGTAGTGGGCATCTTCTAGGGACATGCAGGAGTGGAATTCCTTGAGGGGGCTGGGCATTTCCAGTCTCATGCTGCCAAACCAGCTCCATCAACACCCTAAACCAACGCGCTCAGACCAGCTGGGCCCTGCGCCTCTTGCCCCCAGGGTTTCCTTTGCAGCACACGTGCAACTTCGCCACGTGCCCCGAGGCAGAGCAGGTCTCCATCAGGAACACAAATGCCCTTCTGGCAGATGGCGTTTAGCAAATTCACAGAGGTTTGGCTGAATGGGAACCACCCGCGACCTACACCAGCCTGTAAGGAGAGACAAGGCCTTTCTGTATGTGCACTGTGGTCCTGGCCTGCCCATATCCCCCCCCCAAGACCCACACCTCCCCAGCCCGAGAGCAAGGAAGATAAGTTCTGCTGAAGAGCCTTGGCACCTTGTTCTTGTTCCTTCTGCTTCTTCTTCTCCAGCTTCCTCTCCTTCACGCTACGGAGGTTGGCCTTCCCGATGCCACCGGCCTGTCGGATGGACTCCAGGAGACTGGCACGGCCGGTAGAGGGGTTCACCACCTCCTTCGGGGCTCCCTGGACAGATGCTGCAGGGACAGGAAGGACAGGCAGTAGCCATGGGTCAATGCAGCAGCTACAGGCCCAGCCATATCCCCATGGAAAGGGCTGCTCCGACGCCCCGCCAGCTTCAGCTCCGGGCTGTGATCCAGGCCCAGGCACCTCTCAGTGAGGGGCCTGTGCTCAGCCCAGCCAGCAGCAGCCCCGCCAAGGGGGAACTGAAGCCTTGCAGCTCCCAGGTAGGCGGGAGCAGCTTTCCCTCCTCTGCCAGAAGGCTGGGAAGCCACAGGGAACCAACCAAGGACATGGGCTGAAGCCAAGGAGTCAGATTCTACTGGTGAAGCTGCGGAGACAGCCAGCCCTTACCTGCAGGCACTGCATTGCTGCTCTCCTCGCTCGCTGTCCGGGCGGGCTCAGAGGGGGCTGCGGGCTGGGGCAGGGGCGGCGGAGGGGGCACAGTAGTTGGCACAACAGGAGGTGGAGGGGGAGGTGGTGGTGGAGGAGGCGGCAATAGCTCAGCATCTTGAAGGTCTGAAAGAGGAAAGAAGTTGCATCTGAAGAGTCCTGGAGGACAGCACACCGAGAGCCTCAGCTCAGAGCTTCGCGTGCCTCAGCGGCAAGAGATCAGAGTCCTCTGCACACGCTGCGCAGCAGAACGCTCCCACCCTGTCTCTCAGCAGCAGGCAGGGCCAAGGCAGGGTTTGAGATTTGGCTACTCTGCCCTCCCCAGGGGCCTGCCCAGCTCCCCCCCAAGGGCATCCCGCCAGGCTGCCAGGAGGCCAATCCCTGCACACCGTGCTCCCTCCTTCCCAGCCATGCCAGGGGGCGAGGGAGGTGAGGTGCCTGGAGTCTGGCCAGTGCTCGAGCAGGTTGCAGCTTTGACTCAGGCCCAAGCACAAGCCAGAGCTTATCTCCAACATCCATCTTGAAATCTCCACCGAGGGACTTTCTGCATTGTCTCCACCTTCTAGCAATCCCTGCCTTCCTCCTTCACAGGGTCCTGGGAGCAGGGGTTGGAAATACCTGGTTGCAAAGGCTCCACCGACTCAGTGTTGAAAGTGGGCAGCTCTGGAATAGCACTGCTCGGGGCAGACGGTGCGATGCCGGGGCCCAGGTCAGCGCTGTACATGAGATCTGCAGCAATGCCAGGCAGGTCTGGCAGGTAGGATGGCACATCGATCTCGGGGACCTGGCCCAGATCCGGCACGTAGAAGTAATTTTCAGCTACCTAAAAGAAACCCAAACCAAAAAGATAAGGCAGTGACTATGCGCTTGCTTTCCCTTGCAGCAAGCAGGGGCAGTGCAGGGAACTGAGAAGCAGGCAGAGCTGGGCCTGTGGGCCTCGGTACAGTGGCTGCTCACCATTACCCCTGCAACTCTGTGCTCTTGTCCTGCGGCAGCTCCCCGTGCTCAGAGGCTAGCCCCTGCAGAGCAGGCCTGGAAAACAGGCTACAGGAGGAGGAAGAGGTGCAGGACTCTTCCTAGTTTCTTGCAAGTTTTCTCTCTCCTCCTCTGAAGGTTATATGCACCAACTTTCGCAGCCTACAGAAACCAGTCCCTTCTCCTCCAGAAGAGAAAGGTGCCAGAACCGTTTCCGAGATTAAGACGCAGGAGAAGCAAAACCAAGTAGTTACAGAGGTTTGCTTTTGTGTTTAACAGGCAAACCAGTACCAAAGGTGAGCTGTGAATAAAGGGTTTTATTCCCTATATACACTGCTATCTATCTCCTCCGATCCAATACAATGAGCAAATGGTTCCCAGGCTCCTTTCCCCAGACCTAAACACACAAAGGCAGGCGCCCTTTCCCAGCAGGAATGATGGGGATCAGACCTCCTCCCAGGCACCTTCTAGCAGTGTGACCTCACCCTCAGACTCCTCACGAGGCTCAGGAGTTAGCACAAGGGGGAAAATCAAGTGATGGAGTCGCCAAACTCCTTTACAGCCCCGAGGTCTAGCAGCAAGGTGAATCGGGATCACATTCCTCTTCTCACACCACTCAGCAAAGGCTTGAGCAGAGAGAAGCATCTGCCAACTTGGAGGGTTTTGTCTCACCCATCAAAGCTCACACCAGGACTTCGAGCACAAAACCGGGCAAGGTCCTTCTGATGAGAGACTCTGCAGCCCCATGAGGAGCCATTCTCCTACCTGCTCCACACCACAGAAGCCCTCTCCTCTCAGGGAGCTGAGCGCAATCCCCTGAAGGGGAAGCAGGAGCATCCCCACAGCTGCATCTCACCTGTCGGTCCAGCTGTCCCCTTTTGGTGATGGAGAGAGGAGCATCAAAGAGCTTCTCTTCTGTCTCTGTTTCCAGAGCCACGTGGGTCTTGGTCACTGCTCCAGCCAGAGGATCTAAGAAAACGTACTTCTTGTACCTAAGGGTAAAGGACAAATACTTCAGTGATGCTGCCCCGAGAGCCAAGGCCAGGAAGAAACAGCACACCCAAGAAGGCCTTGGAGGAGAGGACTTCCTGACTCACTCACGAAGGTGGAACATGTTGGGCCTTCCAGTTTCCATCACCCCTCCACAACCAGGAGGCGATCAGCTCCTCACCCTGCCAGCGCAGCCCCTGCATTTCTCCTAAAGCAAAGGCCCCCACTGCACTGCCTTCATCATCAAGCTCTCCCCTTCCCACCACCTGGCCCGAAACCTTCCTACAGCCTGCGGCAGGACATCAGTCTCTCCTGGTGACTTGACATTCGAAGTCGAGGAGGAAAAATCAAGAGGGGAAATAATCCATGGCTCAGGAGAAGAAAGGGGGAGGCCAGCAGCTGAGAGCTCAAGAAGGGCTTAAAGAAGCTCTTCAATATGAACAGAGGGGGAACCATGAGGCAAAGCCCAATGGGAATGGGAATGCAATGAGGGAGGCAGTGGAGACATTAAAGCAGAGAGAGCAATAAAGTGCTGCTGTGAGGAATCATCAGGAGAAGGAGAAGCACCCAGGCTGGCACATGGGGTGGAAAAAGGCACGAGTGACAGCAGCTCTCAAGGCTGGAGACAAATTACAGAGGGATGACAGGAAAAACTAAGTCAGGGAAGGGAAGCACAAAACTGCGCTGAAACTAGGTGAATGGAAGATCAGGTGTAGACAAAACAACCCCTTCCATCCAAGGGGAAGAGCGGGGAAGAAAGGGTGGCCAGATAGAAGCCAACAGAGAGGTACCAAACCCTGTCCTATCAGGAGCCTGGTGTGTGAGACACCCAGGAAAGCAAGCAGTTATTGCTGGCCCTGGGGAAGGGAGAGCTCCTCTGAGGACAAGCAGGGGCAGGTGAGCAGCACAGTGCTGCTCCAGCTCTCACAAGTTCTCCGTGGTATTGAAGAGCAGCAGCGAGCTGAGAGAGCTGATGTTCCTGGGGAGGCTGCCAAGGCCTTCTTCTGCATCATCCTCCTGGTGAATTTTGGTGCTCACGCACACAGGGAAGTACTTGAGCTTCTCCTGCAGAGAAGACAGATAACAGGAGTTAACACCCACAAATCAAAGCCACTAAGACAGCTCTCCCCAGGTCCTACAACCCACGCTGCTGGATCCACTGCATGGTCTGCAAACCCTACTGCTCCCTCTCCACCTCCCTTTGAGCAAGGAACCACATGGACAACGTTGCAACCCCACAGTCATGACAAATCTCAGCAGTTCAGACTCATGGCATGTGCTTTTGGGTCATGTTGAACAGGCGCTGGCTGTGGCAAGGACCCACCAAAATAAAACAACCACTCCAGCTCCATAGCCAGAGGCAGGGATCAAGCACCACAATCTAAAAGGCGTTTATTACAGTGTCTCCAACTACTAGACATTTTCATGCAGGCAGAGTCCCCCAAACATCTCTATTACCTCCCCTCTGCTGCCTCCCGTTGATGTTTTAGGAGATGCGATCCCACCGGTGGGTGGGGTATGCGGGGAAGGCAAAGGAAAAAGAGGTTAGGAAAAAAGAGAGTGCCCGCACTAGGCAAGAGATCAAGCAGACGGGAGTGCGCAGGGTGGAACGCGTGCCAGATGGTTTTGCAAAGCCTGAGGGATTTGCAGGAGTTTTCAACTCTAATGAACTGAAATCTCCTCTCTCTCGGTTCTAAAACTTCATGCATAATAAATAGAGCTCCCTTTAGAAAAGGACTTATTACATCTGAACTGCTTGACTTTTACAGAGCACAGGAATTGCCATCCCAGATCAGACCAGTGCCTCAGCTAGCGTGACAGCGCCCGCTGCCAGATGCTCTGGGGGACAGAGCTCAGTGCCCACGGCAAGCGTTGCTGTAGAGGGAGGAAAGGATTCAGTTCCTGAACTCGGAGACAGCCCGGGATGGACAAACCTCCACCCCAGACCCCTCCCCACATCTTTGCTCAGCCCTTTCACAGCTCCTGTTCTTTCTCACAAACTAGGGCAGGCAGCGGCCTGGCAGCTGCAAGGCGGTAAGTGTTCATACCAGAAGGAAACAGAGCACTAACCAGGGCACTTTGCCAGATTAAATAATTGGCCACGCTCTTGAGGTTTACTTCTGTCACCAGAAGATGACCGAACGAGCCACTCCAAATACTATCCACAGCTTCCTACTGCCTCGCTACTGCCAGCATCCCTGCTCTATCCCGTCCTCCGAGTCCTTCTTCCCTCTTTGTACTTGTACGGGGGAAACAGAGACCACCGCTCACTCGGTTTTAAGACCCATCTCAGTGACATAAGCAGTTCCTGCTGATTGAAATTTCAGTCTTGAATTTAGTAGCCAGAAATCCTGGGAAATGGCTTAGTCACAGCTCAGTTAATCCGCTAAGAGTTTGTATGATGCTCTGAGTCTATAAAATGATGCAAGAAAAGACCTGGGAGGTTTTGATTTAATATTTTTTCCCCCCATATAACACATTCTGACTTGTGAAAAATACACTGAAACATCTTGAATTTTTACAGAAGCAGGTAGGCAAAAGTATATAAATTGTTATTTAGAGACTGTAAAAGCGGAGATTCAAAAATAAAGGTTCTTTCGATCATTAATATTCATTTCCCAATGTTTAATTTTTTAAGCATGAGGGAGTACTGATGTTTTTGCTAGAGCTGTTCACACACAGTTAGCCCTCAAGTCATATATATATTTTTTTAATTCTCTCTTTGTAGATTTCAATTAGCACTGGAAGACTGTGCGTCACTTTAAGGGCGTAGTGAGAAACCAACCATTACCTACATTTACTTATAACTCTCATCTAAGGAAGTTATAAAAGCACTAAGCATGAGTATTATTCTGAAATGTGAGGCTCTACATAATCCTTTTAATTTAAATGCCACCAAAGTGCCAGTCTTATTCAAGTGCCTAGAACTGTTTTGCAATTTAGAACAGCTACATACCATCAATAATATCCTGCAACTGTGAATTCCGCAAGTTAACATGCCATTTAAAAATTAGTTTTCTTATAGGGACATTAAGGGTTTAAGCCAAAGGTTCAGGAACTTTGATGTACTGAAGTCATGGGAAGCACGTGAGTGCTCAAACACCCCAACCTGGGGTTTGGCACCTGGCAGGATCACACCCTTGAGGATGCTGCACTTCCAGGAACTTTTCCTCCTATGACCGTACAGTTAAAAATACATTAAGTCACCCTGGTGCTTAAGTTTTATTAAGCACACACTATTACAAAAGGGAATTGGTGTCATACACCAGAACCCCCCATGTCAATGGCGTGCTGAGGCTAGCTGGGAAAGCACTTGAAGAGGAGCAAGTGCCAAAAAGCTGGCTGAGCCTCCCCAGCGCCATGGTGGACTCCAAGAGAGGCGGAATTCACAAGGACATGCCCAGGTGCTGACGTTTTTGAAGCCTTGCGGGGTTACTCCAGCAGTGGGCCATAACTTCTTCTTGAGCCTCTTCCCAAGCCCAGGCAGACCACGTCTCCCACCCCATTTCCCAGCCTTCTGTGGGGCACCTGCAGCACCTGGACACAGGTCCTGCCGCAAAGGCAGTGCCAAGCAACCCAAAGCCCCGGAGGGCTGCAGCCAGCTCACCGTGGATCCCTGCCTAGCTGCCACCACAGCAACGTGCAAAGCAACGGGCTTTGCAGGCTTAGCACAAGGACGGCGTTTGTGGCACTCTCATCCACCAGTGCCTACCAGCCTAAACTGTGTCCTCTCAACAGCTGGGGTTTCACTGCTTGGGGTGTGCAGGGGGAAAGGGGAACTTCCCAGGAGGGAAGCATTTGTAAATAAACTGCAGACCCATGTATATTTCTAACTCAGCTGCGTTCCCTGCAGAGCACAAACCCTAAGTGCTGAGCACAGGCTGCCACCACTTACCCTCAAACTGACAAGAGCAGAGCTTGCTTTCCTGGTGGGGCGCGTGTGTGCGTGAGTGAGTGAAGTCAGCAAAGGCCACTGCAACTGCTCCCAGCAAAGAGGCCCTCATTAGAAGTGAAAACAGGCAGCGAGCCTCCGCTGAAAGCTCTGAATAATTGAGGAGGGCATAAATGCAAACACTAGAGTTCCCTCTGTCACATTTCATTACTGCAAGGCACGTCAGGCTCCGTGCTCAGCTATGGCCGAGCAGGGCCTGTCCCCCTGGAAGGCGGTCAGAGCTCGGCCGCACGGAGCCCCGCACAGCACACGAGCTGCTCCTGCTGCAGGACCCTCCATCCCTCATCAGCCACTCGCCAGCACAGCCGCATCCTCCCGCCCCACAGAAGAGCTGCACAGCGTGTCCATGAGCTTGGCAAGAGTAACGAGACACCACTGCGTCAGGTAGGGTCAACAAAGCCAGAGAAAGATGAGCAATCCCAAGGGAGGATCAGAAAGATAGGTCACAAGAGGGGAGGAACAAATACAAACATCCCACAGGGCCTGCAAGAACGCCTCTGTGGTGACGGCAGCCTGGGTCACGAAGGGCAGAAGATGGCAGTGGTACAGAGACCGCCTGGGACAGGGAAGAGGTGACGGTGCAGGCAGACAGCGGGGGCTGTGAGGAAGGGCACGCAGAGCCTACCGGAGTCAGCAGGCCAGACGGATGGGCACAGCATTTGCTCTTTGCAGGATGCCGTTCTTCACTAGCTGATGTTCTTCTCGACCCCCTCCCTGCACGAGGGGCTGTACACTGGCACGAGCCCTTCAGGGTGGGAGAGCATCTCCCCTGCCCACTCACCACGTACCTCTGCTCCCCCCATACGTCCTGATGGGATGGGGCCACCAGCCAGACACCACAGCCGCAACCGGCATCCCCTGGTCAGCCAGCAGCAAGTCCCACGCAGCTCTGCCTTGCGCTACTGCCAGGGCTCGAAGGAAGCACGAACCCCGCTCGAGTTTGCCAGCTGTCCATTCGGCCAGCAACCCCGTTTCCCCGGCCTGGCTGAAAGATTCATAACTACCTCACTGTGTGAGGTCTCAACTCCATTAAAACTCAGGAAAGTTTATCGTGATAAATTATTCAGAGGCAGCTTTGTTTTTGGGCCAAGGCACACAAGGATGAGGAAGGAAGTCTCTTTAGGGGTGGAGAGCAGGGAAGTTGTCAGGTTGATCCCTAACCTGCCAGGACAAGTACATCCACTACTCCTGGCACAGCGCATACACAGCAACTTTTAAACTTTAAACGCAGCAATTCTTCCTCCCCTCCTCTCAAGCTGGTGAGGTTGACCCAAATTGTTGGAGACTCCTTTGGTAGCCAAACCCACCACTTCTCACACCTCCCTAAGAAGCCCCTCTCTGCATCTCCATCCACAGGCTAAAAGGAAACTCAGTACTTCACAGGACCTCCTCCAGCACCGCCAGCTGCAGACATCTGCACTACAGGCACACCTGGAAACCCCAACTGTGCTGGGTTCTGAGAGATTCAGCCCCTCTCTGAAGGACTTGCAACCTAAAACAGCTGAATGCAAGACAAAAGAGAAGCAAAGCACAAACAAAAGATGTAACGACGCAAAAAACCTCCCCCTCCAAGATGTAAAAACTTAGCTGGGAACCAGGGAGGGACAATACCCAGGCACAATGCTTTCCTGGGACAGAAAAATGCTCTAGTCACTCCTCTTTCTCCTGACACACCAGCAAGCACTTTTACCTTTCCCTTCTCACCATCGCTTATATTAGAGCCTTCAGAAGCTATTATTGAAGCAATTCTGACTCTGATCCCAGCTGCCTTTCTATGCACAGCCAACGCCTGAAGCCCAGCCAGCAGCACCCACAAGCACTGCTGCTGGAAACAGTGGCATTTCGGTAAACGGAACCGCTCCGGAGAGCTGGCAGCCAACAGCCACCCAGAGCACTCAACCACTGCGCCAAGGATTTGTACCAACATGGACCTCTCAAACCAACAGCTCCGCAAGCTTCCCAGCCTGACCTCACGCATCCCTGACAACAGCCCAAGCTGAAAAGATGTTTTGCTCCCAGCCGATATCCTAAAGCCCTAGTCTACTTCACCAAAGAGACTAACGGCCTCCCAGCTTCTCTTTGCTTGTTCATATGAAGATCCGTTCTCCTCCTCCTTACCTGCAGCGCTTTCTCATCCAGCACTCGGTGTTTGCTCTGAATCTTGTGTCTTGGCCATTTCTGTTTAGCTGGGTCTTCCGCACCAGCAAAAATTGAACTGTACTCCTGCAGCCGTTCAGGGGCTGGATACTTGGCACTGGAAAATACCTGTGGAGAGACAAAGAAGGACTGAAAAATCCCAACAACTAGGCAATCCTGGACTACAGAAACACGCAGAGTTGAGTAAGGCACACTGTGCTGCTGGCAGGAATGGAGAGGCTTGGATTCAACAGCCTCATATAGGCTATCTGCACAGACCCAAACATGCACGGGCTGTCACTTCAGAAAGTACAAGTGTCAGAATTTCTCTATATATATTAGTACTAGGAGATCACAGACATCCCCTGTCAGTAAGGCAATTTGAAACACTGTATTAAAAGGAGCAAGAATGAGCAAAGAAGGTTTTTCACCATTTTTACACAGCTCAACAATATTAAGATGCACTAAGGGCAAGCTCTCCAACAGCAGCTTTTGTTCAAACAGCCAAAGTGTCTATGAGCCTGAAGTGAGAGGACATTTGGTTTAGTTCAGCACATGCCTTTTCTCTTCCTCAGGGAGAAGCTGGGGCAGTAACTTATTTAGATCTCACAAGGGTAGGAGCTATGCGGCTCATGGGTCTAAAAATCATCAACTGGCCAAGTTCAGGAGGGGATTCTCATCACAGCCCTGCTCAGCAGCAAGGCATGGGGAGGTGAGCGGGCAGCAGCTGTGGCAGCCAAGCACCTCTTCTATTGCAGAGCTTACATCAGCGGGAAAGAGAGAAGGGAAGCCATGCAACCTTCATTGAAGTCACTACCTTAATAGCCTTCTTGCTGCCCTTTATCTTCTCAATCTTTGCCTGGGCAAGCGTGACTCTCTCACCGATTGCCTGAAGCTGTGCCCGGCTGGCCTCCACCCGCTGAGAGATCCTAGGAGGCAAGCACCTTTGTTAAAACGAAGAATCCAGACCTAAAGATTTTTTAGGAAACGGCCAGTGCCCAGGCCCTCAGGGAAGGATGTGAATCTCGGTGGAATGGATTGTTTCATCGGGCAAAATAGTGCTGTTTGAGATACACTTGTCTTGGTCCCATTGAGAGCTTTATGCACTCTGACATGAAGGTAGATCTAGTCCGTGACTCGCAGCACAACGTTTCCACAGCTGTCTGAGGCACAGCACAGAAAGATGGAGAACTGGAGCTTTTCCACAACACTGGAGTGCCACAAGCCCTGCGCCTCTCTGCAGGTACTGCTGACTAGAAAGCCACAGCCAGTTATCAACCGCCAACACATTTTTAATAAAAATGACTTGTTAAAAATGAATGGCAACACATGCTAATAAGCAGAGTTCAGGACTCCCAGGGCTTACCCTGTCCTCTACTATACCAGCAGTTTGTTGCACGACTTCTTCCACGTTGCTTTGCACCTCTGTGATTTGGTTTCCACGTCAGTTAAACAACATTAGGTCTTCATTTGGAACAATAAAGCACACCAACCTGTACAACTTTTGCATAACTAGATCAGCATCAAAATGCTTTGGGACTGAGGTGAAAAGCACACTGTGGAGGCGGGGGACAGAGGTCGCTGGGTAAGTACCATAAGTACCTCTGGGTTCACCATGTGGACACATTCCTTTCCCACAAAGCTTACCGCAGACACCGTGCAGCCAGGGGCACGACTGACACGGCCAGCATGCCGTGCACAGTCGCTACCGTGCTGCAGGAACTGTCACACAGGCTCAGCCAGAGGCCAGGAGGGATGGTGGGACCAGGCATCAGCTGGAGGTAACGATGGAGGTCACCTCCTCGGGACACCTTCCTTCCCCATGCTGGTTCTCCCCAGTTGCAGCTCAAAAGCTGCAAACTGTTCTGAATCTTCACCCCTCTAACAAAAACAACAAAAAATATTTGTATGGCTATACAACCCATCAGGAGAGACAGCACTCCACTTCAGCAACGCTTTGTAGCAACGAATTCCATCAGATCATTTTGTGCCTGTAGAAAAAAATTAATCTCAAGTGCTGTCTTTAAATTTCACCAGAAGTCCCTCTTTGCTTTCGAGTAGAGAGCTCCCATGCTTTTTTCCCACTCTGTGTAATTCCTTTTAGCAACAAATTTGACACCAGCAGTGATCCATGATTCCCATTTTCAAACTGTACCAAACCCGTCTTTTCAAGGATTTTCACTCTGTGCAGCACGTTCCCTATTACGATACAGAAATGGACTCCAATAAAGCCCCATCCCCGTTGTCCCTCCCCCCATAGCAGGTGGTGAAAAAACAGCATGTACAAGCAGCCTATTCACCTGGTATCATTCCGAAGGACCCCCACTTCTTTCTCTAAATAGCTTTAATGGTTTCTGTTTGTTTATAGCCATCCTCCCCTCTTCTGGAAGCATGGAAATCCTTCCTTGTGCATATGGCAGGAAAGCACACAGCCTGTTTCTACTTTATTCTTATCAGAGCGGGAGATGAGCAAAACTGAACCTCATGAGATTCTCCCTCTCAGAATTATTCTCCGTTTCCCCATCCTTTTATTTTAAATACAGCCTAACAGCTTGTATTTTGTACCAACACTACGTACAAATCTGTTCATGAGTTTCTTCCCACACCTCCCCTCTGTCTCAGTGGAGTAAGTCCACATCTCTTACACACTTGATCAGTCCTCAGAGTAGTTTCTGCTGTTCCTTTCAGTGTGCATTTCCTAGCACCTGTCTGCAGCACATTTTATGTGTCATAGGGCTGTCCCAGTGCCTTGTTTTGTTGAAGCATGAGATGCCTCTGAAGGACCTAAGTCTTCCCTAACTGCTCTTCCCAGCAAGTTTTCCCACCTCACAGTTCACCTCTTTTCTAGACGTTTCATACCTGCATTGATTGACACCATTAGCAGCACTGGATCTGGAAGCATCTGACTATTTTTACTTCCTTCAAAGCTGAAAAAAATTGGGCATTTATTTCTGCTTTGCCTCTCTCCCTCAAATCAATGATGCCACTGACCCTCTTAACTTCCAGGAGAGTAAACCCCTCTCCTAGAAGAACTCAACAAATCCTTCCTGAAGCTCCAAATAAAAGCAAGGTATCAACTGCCTTTTACCCAGCACCCTGCTGACTCCCAGCCACAATTCTCATGGCCTGACAAGGCAGATGTTTCTCTCCAAGAAGAAAATGTTAAGCAAATAGTTATGCAAGCCCAGGCCTGGAAACCAGTAACTGTTCTCCTCCCTCCCACTCCACAAATGTGAGTCAAGTGAGGCAGTCAAATGCTTCCCTCATTCCCTTTTCTGCCCCACATAATTACCATTGCTTCACCAGGTATCACCTCTTCCTCTCCCTTCCCACCCTCAGTATTTCGCTAGCTGTGAGGAAGCCAAGGAGCTTTTGAGGAATCCCAGTTAGCCTTACCTTTCACCTTTACCACTTCCACATTTAACTTTCACCCTCTCAAGATACCTGGTTTAGGAGTGGAAGGGTGCCACAACTCCCTTTACATCCCCACCAAAGAGAAGCAGTGAACTATTACAAAATGCCTCTTGGTGCACCTCCGTGGCACATGGACAGCATCAGGGGAAGAACAGAAAGCAAAGCACCTCTCAGGCCAGAGCGCTGCATGCATCTTTCTCGTTTAAGGTTTGCTGGGACCGCTCTTTAAAAGGAAGCATCCCTAAAACCAGAGCATGAGTGGCAATTACCATGCCCTAGCTACAACAATAACGGGGCATCCAAAAGGGGAAGACACCTATAGCTTCATCCATCCCTTCTGCCCACCAAATATAACAGAGCGACTACATTCACCCATGGAAGGGCAGTATCAGGCAGATAGCCTGCTCCCAGCAGAAGCTGGGAAGGTGTTCAGCGCCAGTTCAGAAATTTCAAACCATGATGGCTCTTCTCTGAGGCATCCCATACTTTGTCCTGTGATGTCCTACTCTAGGATTTGCCAGACTAAATCCCACTGACCTCAGGAGATATGCCAAAAACCTTCACCTGAGGTAGTACAGAGGCAGGCACACAACACAAAAGCAACACACACCAGTCTACAGAATTAATTTATTTGTTGCTGAGCAAGTTAACATGAAAAAAAATTTTTAAACCCCCTCAATCCAACTAATCCAAATTCTATCACATGTACAGGGTCCTAGAAATGCATGACTGTTATACATGTACAGTTCAAGACACAGTTGCATGTGTTAGTTAAAAGACAATATACCATACTGATACCGGAAAAAATACATGGAAAAAAACCCTCATGTTCAAGTGTCCTCCAGCAACTTTAGTATTTCCACTGCTGTGGGAACTGAACTTGCTCCAAGGAGTCAACCTGGTCTTTAAAAAGAAAGGAAACAGGAAGGGATGGAAAGGGCTGTTGCCATGGATTTCAGGGGCAAAGCACTTGAAGCAAGGTGGCATTCAGACCTCAACCTCCCTTTAAGAACAGTGTTACTGAGTGGCATTTGTTTGAAAGGGCAATTGCAGTCAGAACAGGAGGGGTAAGTGCTAATAAAATGGCCCATTACTGCCCCTCAAACAGCCAAAACCACCAGCAGCATCTGAACCTACCCCGCGCCTTTCCTATTGTCATTGCTGAGTGATTTTGCTCTCGGTGCTCTCTTCTGCTTGAGAAACCCCTTTACTTAGATTCAATGTGACTTTAGAGTTGGAAAGAAGCAGGAGGCGTACAGTGAAAGCCCCTCTCTTTGGGCAGGATGCATGCTTTTGGGACAAGCAAAAAGGGGGCCTGCAGAAGAAAGGAGAATATATCACCTGCCTTCAAATCCTGGGCACCAAGCCAGACCAGCCTCCCCCTCCCAATGCTTTTCTTTGGGGAAGCAATACATGTGGGCAGATTAAATCTATCTAGTGGATTATCTCTTAATCCATACGGACTTTTATTTTTGATCTAAGCAGATATTAAAGCCAATCTTTCAGCTGCTTTGATCCAAGCTTTCCCATTCTGTCGTCCCTCTGAACTCTTTTTGCAGTCAAGTGCCCTGCGCTTCACCCCCAACTTTGATTTCATTTCTCCTTTCTCCTAAAGCCCTCATATCCTGCTGCCTTGAGCTCCTCTCCGTTTTAGAGGCATCTCTCTCCAACAGCCGCAGCAGGTCCCAGGAATACTTCCTCCCACTTCGCTGCCTCCCTTGCTGGCCCCATATCCTCTGTCCCATCTGTAGCCATGGAGCAGATCACTTCTCGTTATTTCCTTATAACTCCTCCAATCAATCTCACATACAGGTGGCTTCTGAAAGACCTCCTCTGCTGCGTGTCTGTGTCGGCTCATGAGGAAAAATTACTGTTCCCTTCTCCCATAGGAAAAAGATTTGAGGCATTAGGAATCTGGCATCCAGGACACTGCCTGTCAGCTGTCAGCACTGGCAGTAACACTGTATTTCTACGAGAGTCTCCAAGCGCTCCACAATGCCAAAAAAGAATTGTGATTTTTATCATCTATATTTGCTAGAGGTCAGACAGCATCAGAAAAAAGTTTAAAATCAGAGCAGGTTTCTTAAAGACAGGCTGACAGATTCCCAGAAAGGTGGCTGAGCAAGACAGAATTCAGCTGGAGGGAAGCATTACAGCAGCAGGAGCCCCTTTGCTGTCCCCGTTGAGTGCAGTCATCACCCCAAAGAGACAGGGATGACAAAACCTGTGAAGTGGGAGAGAGAAGAGGCGAGCTCCACACCAAGGTGAATGAGAAAGGCAAGGCAGCGAAGGCTGGGAGCAAACCTCTCTAGAATACCAAAGAACTTCAATTTCATGTCTGAAGTACAAAAGTAAGCGATCAACCAAGGAGAAAGAACATTACAGAGCAGAATGAGAAATGAAGTTGCACAGTAGGATAAGGCAGCCGAAGTATTAAATGACTTTTTTCCTTAAATGAGGACTGTACACATCATAGAAAGTCAGGCGTCTTGCCTCCTCCCAGCCCAAGCTTTGGCTCCTGAGAGACAGCAGGGGGATGCCTGGCATTGCTGTTCTAAACTTCAGGGTACATACGGTAGATTTGTTCCATAAAACCTGGCATTTCTGCCTAAAAGTCAAGCTGCCTTTCCCCCTCTCCCCCCCCCCTTTTTTTTTTTCCCTCCAACAAAGCATGCTTTTATTAAATTCCTCCCTTACTGCAAGAGGCGTGAATTAAAAGGGACAGGATTACATCCGCAGACTCTCCAAGTGGCTGGTGCTGGAGGAGGGTAACAGGGGAATATAACAGTGCTGGCTGCCGTCCATCCTTCCACAGCACCGCTGCCAAAACCAGCACGATACCACTACTGATGAAGGAGATACCACTAAACCCCTAGGACAAATTTCAGTGGGTTTCGAGAAGTGTTTCAACCACTGGTGAGGTGAGGTGAGGACAGACTACCTCCCAGGGGAGGGGAGACATCATCCCACGGCGAAAGCAGCAGCAGAAGGTGGTGCTGAGAGAGCTAAATGCCCACTCTTCCTCTCAGGCCCTCCTGATGTGCTTCCTTCCTGGGACCAGAGGCACATCACTGCTCTCTACTATCTGTATGCTGCGGAGAAGAAGAAAATCTCAAACTTTTTCAAGTTTTAATTTGTCTAAGAGTCTTCTTGAGAAAAGGCCGTGGGCTTTTATGGCTCCTCAGGCTGCTGAAGTGATGGGGAAACATCAATGCATCGCCCCCGCTACCCATAACTCGGGGCTTTGATGCACAATCCACTAGACTGAGGCACGCCTAGAGAGCTAAGCTAGAATATCTAAGTATGTTCTGGCTGGCTAACAAAAGATAATGTTTTACGAGGCACCAGAGTGTGCTTTGCAAACAGCCTTACCGCGTGTGGATATTGCTGCACACTGCGGCGGGCCAGCTCCGAGTTCACACAGCAATGACCAGCACAGCCAGAAATGGGGGCTGTGAGAAGCCTGAGCCCCACTCTCCCCACTCCCACGCACTCCCTCTGCCCCAGCAGCTGGCAACATCACAGGATCGAGACGGAGCACAGGAAAGGCTGCTAAAACATTTACGGTTTATAGCGATCCAGGGAAGCATTCAAAGCCAGTTCACAGTGCCAATTCACCTCAAAAGTTTGAAAGGCAAAAAGCAAAAAATCCATGCTTTTATGAAAAGCCAAATACATTCAACCACTCAAAGAAAGATCAACTTGTTTGCTTTCTGCTCTTCTCTCTCCATAGTCAAGCAGTTTTTAAAGTCTTACTTCATGTCTGAGTAAGTGTAATCAGAAACTGTCATCATATACCATCTCTGACAGAAAGAAATCCCAAGTGAGATGGTGTAATCAATGTTCCTTCCTCCATTAAGGGTTTGGGTATTATACTAATTAATGTTTATCACACTTTGATTGCTCCTTGAGCCTGATTTGCAGGTGTTTCAGCATTCACATATTGCCTCGCTCCTGCGACGCCGAACGGCTTTTCAGATTGGAGGGTGATCAAGGTTGCCAGGTTATCCTCAGCAGGATCTGGCATGCACCACTCTCCACAGGTCATGTTCTCACAATAACTTCATTTTGATTTTTAATCTCTCATTTCACAAGGTGCTCCCACTGCTGTGAATTAAGTTTATGTAAAACTGGAAACTTAGAATTTTGACCTATCATGGCAGCACCCTCTTCCCTCTCCCCCTGCAGCTTGTTCTTCTCCCCAGAAAAGCACCTTTTCTTTTTTCCTTTACCTTTTTTTTTTTTTAAGGTCACAAACAAGTTCTTCTTTAGCCTTCCAGCCTTTTTACTTGCCTCCCAGCACTCACTGATCTGAAAGCAGGCTTTCCTGTTTTTAGACGAAATATACACTAATCAGAAAGTCTGTCTATGCAAACCAATTACACAATTAGATCTTCTATTTAAACTATAAAGGCTTCTTTTGCTCAAACTACTACTTCATGGTGTTAAGATATATAAACAAAACAGGTTCTACCATCATGGTGACAACTTTTGGGAAGTGTGGTCTAAAAGAAGTAATGGAAAAAACTGGTTCTTCTACCAGTATCGCTGGGGTTTCAGAGGTGATCTTTTGAGTTCCTCCACTGGCAGCGTTGGGGTGGACACTGAACAACACCATGGAACTTCTTCCCAGAGCAGCGGACACAGACATAGTCTTGAGATATGAGGCAGCAGATGCTGTAAGTACTAGTAAATTGTTTTGTTATCTGCATAGTCTTCACTCATCCTTGCAAAATTCTCAGCAGCAGTTAATGACTGAAGCTCAGTCCTTTGTAGTAATACCCTTAAGTGTTTGGGGCTTTTTTCCCCCTTGTCTTTTTTTTCTTTTTTTTTTTTTTCTTTTTAAATCACTATTGAAAGGAAGGCTAATCCTGTTTGGACAGAATTTTACAAGACTGCCAGAGGTAAATTTTGTTTCCATGTTGCTTGAAGTTATGGATCGTATTTGGCAGGTAGCTCGAGAAGGTGTTTTGGCACCTTGTAACCTTAAATTAACCAACTGTGTACGCAAACATGAGGTTTGGGTTCTTTTTCTCCCATCAGAGCTCCTTCCTTAGAAGAGTCGAAGTTCTTCCTCCCCGTCCCCACAGAACAGAAAATGTTTATCACCACACAGTCACAGGACATGTAAGCAGTGGAGAAATGCCCAGGTGACCCGGTGGTGAACGAGATCTGGGGGCAGGGAGATTTAAAAGGTCTTGAACCCCACTGAGTGTAGAAGCAGCTCCTTCCCAGCCTTCATTTCAGCACTGTGCCAGATTCTACACAAACGTTTCTGCTATATAATTCACTCTTAATCAACATCATGCTCTACATATCCTATCAGCAGTAGCCCCAGGAGACAGATCAGCTTGGATTTAAATGTCTGATCCATGCCTTCTCCCAGGTGGGGCTGCAAAAGAAATGCATGAGCCACCAGCCAAAACTCTGATCTTCACCTGAAGGTAGCATCAGCAGGGACCAGCACTAACCACTCCACAGCAGCCTCCCCAGCCCTTTCAGCCTGTGCCTCACTTGAGCCAAAGATGCCTCACGACACCACCACGATGACGTGGGAAGGAAAAGTGACATTTGCGGGGCCACTGGCAAGGCAGTCCACTTTGACTCAACACCGAAGAACAAGAGGACAGCCTGGTTTTTATCAGAAGGTCCTCTTTATTCCTAGCTTTCCCCCATACCTTCCAGTGGTTTTAGACCAGTTTTCTTGACCAAGTAGCACCCAGCTGCACACGTGCGATAAGAACTGATTTAGTGAACATCTATAAAGGTTCTACTACAGGGCTTACCCTAATATAAGGCTGAACATGCCAGGTAAGCTGAGCTCCCACTCGTTCATTGGGATGGAGGCTTTTATACCAACATGACACATATCACAAATGCTGCTTGTAATCTGTTTATCTCCGCTACTAAAACAAGCCACTGTCACCCAGAATAAGAATGCCGATCAAAACACGCCCGCCTCCAGAGCGGAAAATGATTCCCTGTGATAGACATTCAAACTCTAATCATTCGCCGAGGAAAGCATTACTTCTCTTTGCATTTAATCAAATATCATTAGAACTTCATTGCTTTTCACCCAAAGATCTCAAAGCAATTTCCAAGCGTTAATTAAGTCTCAGTTGCTTATGACACCAAGAGTGGAAACGTTTGTGCCCCGTGACAAAGGAAATCTGGGGAAATTCACAGCACAGTTGCAGCAGACCACGTTTTCAGCCCATCATTCACTAATTTAAACGTTTGCCTTACTTCACAGGAGTTAACACATACATTTCCACAGTTGTTTAATTTTTAGTTTTGATGAGTTTATAACCACCTCTGCAAGTACTTCTACAGTCTTCAGCGCCTCCCCATTGCCAAATCCATCCCACTGTTGCTTTCTAGAATAAACTACCGCCAGCAAGCACTGATGCAACACACTGACCATTCTCTCCATCACCACTTCTTTCTCCAGATCCAAAATATACCCTCTCCTCACATTTAAGACACAAGTTCAAAAGTGAAGTTTTTTTGCACTGACTTCAAATTTTACCCACTTCCCAGCAGCTGATGGCAATCTCACACAGTTTGACTTGTGCGCCACAGTCCTCTCTTCAGTAACAGATACTTAAGAGCCACCATTTACAAGCCAGGACTCACACAACAGTTACTAACTAAAATAGTTCTCTATAAAAAACACTGTCCTGCACAATTGGACTTGCATATTCATGAGAAGGAAAGCCTAACCAAGAAAAGGGACTTGCTACCATAAATCAGTCTGTTTCATCAAATGTGATGCCCTCAAAGACAATTGCTTTTCTTCTCTTCCTGTAACTCTTTAGTTCTTTTCTGACTCCCACCACATAAGGGTCAGCCTCTGTGGTCTGTCCTCACTTTGTCCTGACCTACTGAGGCTGTCATCAGATAGTTGGTAAATGACCTAACCAGCTTTTGAAGGATGACTTGGAGTACACAGGTTGTTTTGTTTTGCTCTCAATACCGTGTTTCTGCTCGTCATATTTGCCGCAGTGATCACTGTACTTTCAACTGCTTACAACTCAATCAAATTTCTATTCCCTTCCAGTCTTCCTGCGACTGGATACTTCTGCCCACGCAAGCATTGCCACCCTGTGCTTCTGTTCAGCAGACAATGATCCTCTAAACATCCTCTGAGGACCAGCGCCGGCCACCAAGATTCCCCCAAAATCTTGCTGCAAAGAAAACAAGCCCAACCACATAAGGTACACTTTCTCAGAAACAGTCATCAGCCCTTTGCTAGTTACAAAACCTCATCGCCAACTACATCTTTTCCCTTTCTCACTCATGCTTCCAATGTGAACAATTTCTCATAACAGATCCTTCTCTTTCAAAACAGGTCATCTTCTCTTAAAGGAAAGATTTCTTTCCATATTTCCTTGCAACTGGAGCTTTTTATTTCAAAATATTTGCTCTTCAGAAACTGAGGTTGTTTAGCGTTACTTTTTCATTTTCCTACAATCAATTGCAGTCATACTCAAATCTCAAAAGGCAGCTTCTGTGATATGCCCATCAACAAGCTAATTTCAGCATAAGTGCTTCTTCAACAAATGAGAGTAACTCTTTATGACACATTATCCATCTAACACCTTTCCTGATTGATTACAGCACTTTCTTACTTTCTTGAGGGATTTACAGTTATTTTTTCTCAAAAGCCTTTGGGCCCCAGACAGAGATTTTTCTAACAGCATCAAAAAGCAGATGCTTCTCTGCTTGGACAGACACACGCTCTGTCATTTCAGTGAAACAGTCTGTGGCACATAAGTGATCAGACATCACTTTCAGAGCAGTTCTAGACACATGAATTCATTTTCCTCTCTGTCCTTTTAAAACTCATCTTTTCCCTGTAGTGATTCGCAAATAGCCACTGAGAATGGAAATAGCAGCTTCACAATAATACCAGGACAAATTTGTACAGTATACTTTTCAAACCTGCTTCCCCACCCCAAAACTGCCAGGACCATAAATTCATAAATTTTAATAGCCTAACCACTCACCCTGCAATATACTCACTCAACAAGTGTTCTCACAGACCAAAGGCTTTAGCAACAGCTAATCCCCTCATCCCAGAGAAAAGTAAACATGAAGCATAATAAAGGGCATGATTTTGGCTATGAGGTTGTTTGGGTTTTCCCTCCCCCCCAAAACCACCTACATGTTAGAAAGAACTTAAAAAAAAAACCCCTGCCTGGTGCTCAGTAACCCAAGAGGAGTTGGGAGCTTCTCACTCTCCTTCCCTCAAAAAAAGTCACATGAAGTCTGAATTTGTTTTGGAATCAACAAAATCCAGGATGCCGCTGCCGAAAGTATTGTTGTTGAAGCGAAAAATAGACACCCAGTCGCTGGCAAGAGTGACAGAGGGAACTGAACTGTGCAGACCATGAACTTTCTAGTTTCTTGGTGCTGAGATGCAGGAATGACTGGCATGTTATATATATTTCACAGACGATCAGAAAGGCTATTCCTGTGCACTACCACAGAGCAGACATGCAACAGTTTTACCTTCTCTTCTAAAAGGAATGCCCTGTATGCCTCTTAAGCTCTTCAAGCATGTCTTCTTATTCTGCTCTGATGGGAGATCTAAAATGCAAGTCCTGGAAGTAAAATAAACCCAGGTATTTGCATTTTAAAATTTATATTAATCCAGAATAAGGATCATATTATTGGATAAAGTAAAAGTGGAATACAACTCAGAGGATACTAAATTACCCACCTGGGGTTTTCTCTTTTACACACTTTACCATCCAAATCCTTTATCCCTGGCTCCAAAAATAATTTTTATCCCCTCCTCCACTAACGGCATAGCATGGTGGATGCCTTCAATAAAATGATTGTCTGGAGGATTTAGATGGAAGAAAAAGAAAAACCTCCATTATAGCGCCTGCAAATGGACCTGCTGTCCCCAAAACTGCTACTCTGTCTTAACTGTTAGTTGCATTTACACCCAAACTCTAATCTACCCCATTTGGAAAAGGCCAGTGACCGCACCATGGCTATAGTCAGGAGGAAGGACCATGGAAAGAGAATTTACTTCACCAGTCAACTGTGAAGAACAGACCTTTGGCTCTCATGTTTCCTCCCACAATTCTCCCTGCAGTGTGCACACTCCCACTTATATAGGAGGGAGCCTGTAATACACATTTCAAGCCACTCACTGTTATTTTCCAGACAGTTTGCTCCACACTAGATCCCTGATGGAAGTCATGCCTGTAAAACAAAGTGACTTATTTGAATCTCTCAGGGCTGACAGAGTAGACAACTCATCCATAGGAACAGAATATGATTCCAACACATGTGTGAGAGTCCAGTGTCTGAAGCTGGTTGAGAAGGTAGAGAGAAAAGAACGACATGGCAATTGTGTCAAGAAGAATGGGAAAATCTGAAAATATTGCCAAACCTGCAGGCTAAGGAACTAGAAAAAAGTGAACATTTCTTTTGCTGTGAGGCACACACTGACTTGTTGTTATGATCTGCTTCTCCCTGGATATTTCCAGAGAATAAAAGCTACAGCCACTTTGGGTAAGGGGCTGGGGGAAGGGAATGCCTCTCTGGATGGGGAAGTTCATAAGATCTTTTCCAAATCTCTGTAAGTTAACAACCACCTCCTGCCCTTGTAGTTTATAGACATGACATTGCTGGACAAAATCTCAGCCAGTGCATCTCCTGTCAAGTGAATCAGGATCCTTCCAACCCGCAGCCACCCAGATTACTTCAAGGAAAGAAAGTTAACTCAGCTCTACAACAAGCAGAGTTTCAGAGTTCTCCTGGAGAACTTTCTCAGGGCATGAAAACTGGGGGAAGACATTATGGAAACACACTTAACACTCCCATGCTAAAGTACTGCAGCCCTGAGACCTCTTTGCGTTAGCCACTCACAGCTGTGGCTGGGAGGTCAGTCCCACCTCTGCTCTCCAGGCAGCCCCAAAGGCCCAGGTCCCTGCCTGGACCCTGATTTGACATTGACATCACGCTAACCTACAGAGTGCTTGGCGCCACAGATGGCAGCAAAACACAGCCAGAGACACACCACAGCCCTGCTCATCCAGCACCTACTCTCTAAAACTTGTTTCCCTACCACACATTCCCACCACGCTCACGCTCACTGCTGCCTACCTCCAACTCAATGCGACCTTCAAGGCACCCCTGAACATGTACAAACACTACACACAAGCGATTCACATGTTAGTATCTGTCCAAATTGGGTAGAAACTCTGAAACAACATTCAAGAGAGGAGCCCAGAAAAGCTGTCAACATGCTTATGCATGAGCTTCATAATTAAGCTTCAGAATTAACTGAAAATAAGCATGCAAAGGTGGACACTTGGTCCCGTTGTAAAGACTTGCATTGCTCATCGGAACAAGTCTTTCTGGGACGTGGTAAGGAAGACAGATTACCACCACTTCTATCCCCTGCTAATTTTTTTTACTTCTTTCTCAAGGGGCTGTCAGTGCTCTCGTTAAGCAAAAAAGTACTCTTTAGGGTTCAGTGTGGAATTCTCTCTCACATACCTTTAGACCATTGTGGATGCATCACCACCATTATTACTGCTGGATGTGTTACTCTCATGCTTTAGGACATTAAAACTTTCAGGCATTTAAAAGCTCACTGCATTAATACGTCAGACAGTATTTCTGAGGTCCATAAGCCTCCACAGGCATCAGCTGGTTCAGACCCTGCTGCACTCAGGTTCAGAGAAGGTTATTTCACTGCAATTACATAGTGCTCAGGCTCCAGGCTATTCACACACTACCTTTTCAATCCAGAAACAGTTCAGTAAGCAAAGAGTTACACCTTGTCAGCAGCAGAGGGGTCCTCCTGGGCTTCCACTTTTTAAAGCAGTAAAAGCAAAGGTAATTATACCTCTGTATTTTTTGTTGCAAGGTAGCTCATAAAAGTTTAAACCAATTTATAGCAGTTGGGGGTATACAAAGCAATCCATCCTTCAACTTAGTCACAGCACTGTCCTCAAATTGTCTGTGCTTTAAAATAATCGTTGGTGAAAGAAGGCAAAGTTTATCAAGATAATTACTTCTCACCTTCACAAACAGGTCCAACACTTGTTTCTTTTGCTTTTTCCTACTACAGCATTTATTTCCATATCTGTTTTTGAAATTGGCTTTATCTGTTTTGGAACATGGCCTTTGAATAACAAACAACGGTAGCTACTACATGGGGCATCTCTCCTGTTAAAAGCACAGCTCTTCAAACATTTTAGAAAAGTTTTGCTGAGCCATAGGGAGTTCACAGAGGGTAGTAAATTGCTTTTAGCCTGCTGACACATAAAAATGTGAACAAAAAAGCAAAGAAAATTAAGTCAGAAAGCCACTATGAACTGTATATGATTGGACCAAATGTTTTGTTTTGATTAATGATTTCCTTCAAGATGCGAAGTTCTGCTGCATGAACAGAGTCTACAAAGCAAGAAGTTCCTAAGCTATCAAGAACTTACTTTTATTAAGTGTATTAAGATTTATTCCAGACTCTTCTGGGACACCTCTTTTCAGGAAATCCAACTCATACAGTTGTAGACAGCAACATCCCTGTTACAAATGATTGGCTTTGCCATAAGCAATCCTCTAGAAGCTAAGCTCATGACCAAAGAAAATAAACCAAGTACCTTCAAAGGAACGCCTTCCTTTATTGAAACAGCAATCTTGACTCCCTCTGTTCTCTTTCAGTATCACTCCTTCACACTTTGAGGAGCAGAAAATCCTCCTTCTCAGAATGGATCTGATATCCTCAGAGTTGCAAAAGCAGAATAAAATTTGTCCAGAGAGGAAGGAAGGGAGTCAGGCCTCAGGATGGCCAATCCTCATCCTGGTGTGTATTTTTCCAGCTACCAAGTTGCACTTATATAGATAGCTGCAGCTTACACTTCTTCCTACCATCTTTAAGGACCAGGGAGACAATTATCTCACCAGAACTTGAAAGCTGCTACTCACTATTGAGTTTTCTCCAACAGGGCACACAGTACAAACAAGAGACTACACTGTCAAGGTTAAGAAAAGCACAAACTAAAATAAAACAACAAACCATATGCATGTTACCTAAGTTTCTCCCTACTGTTTGCCTTTCCTATTGCGCATGCCATCTGGTTTTGATCAAACTGTCTCACATTTCCACTAGATATTCCACTACCATGAAAGGCTCTGTCAGAGTAGAGAGAATCCTCTCAAGAGCTCCAGTAAGTCTGAAATTGTTGCCTGCCTCCTTTTGCTAAGCAGTTCTGAAACCAATCCAGAAGTGGGAGAATGCCTCTCCTGGAACTTTTGCATTTTCCTTCACTTTTTTACTACTTACAGCGAATTCATGTATCAGCAGTTTAGCATGACTGCACCCAAACCATTCATTTTATTTTTAGTGACTGAGGGTATGGGTAAGGCTTGTATTTCCTTTGTGCTCCTGCATGGCCTTTTCAGCATCCTAGACACAATATTCCATCATTTTCTTTTCAGACATAGGATCAAGCATTAACAGCCCAGCCCATGAACCCCTCCCCACCCCCAACACTTTCTGTAGCTAAAGCAAACTCAATCTCATGCTTTGAGAAACATTTTGCATTAATGCCAGCACTGAGTCTTTTAGATATTCATTAAAACGTACCTCTATTTGCAGACTTGCTATTAGGTGCAAAAAGTTTAAGTCTGCTTGAAGGAGGATATTGAAGGTGAAGTACTTCAATCATTTCTTTAAATTGCTTGTTTTAAACTATGCTGAAGGCCTTGTTAGTGTACAGAAGGCTACAGCTCTCCGATCAAGTTCAAGCCTGCCTTTCAATCACTTAAGGCAGAACAGATTGATCACTCTCCTTTTGGGGGAATGGAATTGAAAGATAAACAGACTGCTAGTGAAAGAAACTGATGCGGAAGGGCTGTTGTTAGTAGACTTAAAGCAAGGGCTTAAGTAACCATCATTACATTTCAATGACAATGCCATAAAAAGCATCTCACTTGCAGAATCAAATTTAGCATTCTGTTCCTCTCCTTCAAAAGACACACTTAATCTCTAGAAGTCCAAAAGACACAGATTTTCAGCACTTTGAGATGAGCAAGAATCCTGTCTGGCTGATTCTCCATGATGTTTGTTTCATTTTGAAGGAACAATATTTTAATGACTTAATACCATTCAGTCTCTTCTTTCCTACTGTTCCCATTTCATTTCAAGCTGTGACAGCTCTATCTGTGCCCCCGTCCCACCCGCTGCCCCACTCCATGTGCTGTCAAGGCATCTGAATTGAGCCTGGGCCTCAGATCCTGCAAGATTTTAAGCTTAGGGATTTTAGCAGCATCCAGAAAGAGCTGTGATCTGGACTCCTGCAGAACACTCACACTATCCCTTCACCTCTTTTTGAGGGCATACGATGCCTGCTACTGCCAGCTGCCACCAGCCTTCCAGGCATGCTGATCTGATTCCCAGTATGTCACCTCCTAAAGTCTTCCCAATAATCTGGAAACCTCTCTCAAGCTACACCTTTACAAGCGTTCAAATTTGTCTTCCAGAGGACCACGAGAGCTAAAACAAACGAGTGGTTTCTTACAAAGTGTGTGCTACACTTAAACCCATAAAATTCACATTAGTTGAACATGCCTCTACAAGAATAATCAATATCTGCAAAGCAAAATTTGTCCCTCTGTCTTTCCCATGCTCCATGTCCCCATGCCTGTAGGACCATCCTCTCATTCCTTTACCTCACTATTTCTGCCTAATATTCCTGGCAGCGAATGACTGCTCCTACAGGCTCTCTAGAGAGGCATCTGAAGCTAAACTAGACCTAGCATGCTCTCGCAGATGGCCTCCAGGAGAGCTTCAAAGTTCCATGAGGTGACTTGTTGCTTAACAAGAGCCGTATCACTCTCAAACTGGAGAGAAATTGATTCCCTGTGCTACAGCCAGTCTCCTGGTGTAAACTCACCTAAATGGCAACGCATCGTGATGGAGCTCTCTTTACCACTCTCCTCCTAGTAAGGTCAAACCCTTACAGACAGCAGAGGAACAACCACAATGCAGCGTCCAGGCTCCAAGCTACATCCCAGAGCCACAGTGCACGACAAAGGACACAGCACAGCTTGCAGCAAGACCCTTCTTTGCATGTTTCCACCAACATTTAATAATATATTCCACAGACCTCCTACATCAAGTATATTCTTATAGAGATACTCAGTCACCCTATTTCCACTATTGGTCATCATGACTAATCACAGAAATAAGGTTAAAACAAGAAGGGGAACACCCAAATGGACCTCATGATTAAGGTTTTGTCTGCATTTTCAAATTCAGGACTACTCGCGTGTCAGCCCTGCTCCTGTCCCACACATTCCTTAAGGCTCTGCTGCGTGGCCAGCCACTCCTTACATTCCTTAATCACACACTTACCAGACTTCCTCCCCACGCTTGACAGCACCCCCACAGTGCTTTTGTTTTCCAACCACCACTTTCAGAAGTGTGGCTCTCAGTCAAATCTTTATTTAATATTAAAATCATTTACTAATATGTAATATGAAATTAATTTTAAACCAACTGGGGAAGAATAAGAAGGATATGCCTGTTCAGTAAAATACTAGTCCAGACAAGCAAAAGACACTGAATAAAGATCTTTAAAAAGATCCACACAGAAATTCTTCCTTAAACTGAAAAAAAGAAGCACAAGGATAAGAAATAGTGTATGCTGGACAACCTGTGGCTGGATCACAGGCAAAGGAGATCAGGACCTTGATAACATTCCAACACCAAGTATTTGTTTTCTTTCTACTGCTGTAAGCTCCATGAGATAACTTGCATAGGTAGAATCACGGAATGGTAGGGGTTGGAAGGGCCCTCTGGAGATCATC